>JAODUH010003844.1:6009-33867 GCA_027564835.1 Typhlichthys subterraneus
GCTGCCTGTGATTAGTGGCTAATGGCCGCTGAACACTCCCTTGGATTCTGTGTGATTGAATTAGCACCAGGTGGCAGCAGTTAGCGTCCTACCTGAGTGCCAGAGTGCTGCCGCCCGCTGACCTGGACGCTGGCTGCATCGACCCCAGGGAGCTGTGGAGGGGACGCCTGCTTATCAGAGAGAACAAGGTGAGCACATCAGAGGGAGAGTGGCCCAGGGGACGCAAGAATGGTAGTGAGGGGCTGCACAGTTTCCCAGGGAACAATTACTTACACTTTCTACTCTGTGTGTGTGGGGGAGGGGGGGAGGGGTTTAAATATGGTGTTTGAGTGATTGGATGGGAATCCACAAGTCTGTCAGTGCCAAAATATATGTAGAAACGTGCACCTGATTGACAGCTGCAGAGGCTAAATAGACAGCAGTATGAGTAAGTGTCTGACAAGTGTGTGTGTAACAAGAGTGTTAAAGCAGACATGCTTGTCAGGAAGAGCGTTGTGTGAGTTGCCATGTGAAGTAGAACGCTGAGACCAAAAGTGAGAGAGAAGCTGAACTACAGCACGAACTCCCTAAAACACCATAAGGTAAACGGTGACTCGGGAGAGCAACCCCTCTCTGATACACCGTACTGTACTACACTACAGGGCCGCCTCTGTGTTGGAGGGCATGAGAAGGACCTGTGTCCTTTTATGAAAAGCCCTCCACTAGCCCTGCCCTTCCTATAATGAGCCCTTCTCTGTGGAGGAGGGCACAGACGCTGCACAGCAAGACAGAGCTTAGGCAGCTTTCCTCTAATACAACACTGGAAAAGTCTTGTTTTGGTTCGGGAGCTTTGCTTTCACTCCTGGTCCGGTGGTCCTATTATCGTTTCCTGTGTCTGTGACTGACAACATTTCATTGTGCATTATATTTATCGCTGACTGATTTTTTTTTTTTGCATTCGTTTATAAAACAAATTGTTTCTCATAAGAAAATAAGTCTAATTCTAGCTATTTCACTAGTAGTACACAGGAATGGGATCAGGAATCTTGCAGTGCAACTCAAGGTTCTTGGTAGACTATCTAGCTACAGTCAGTTCTAATAGAATGCCTTTAATTGGCTGATTCAGCTACTATCACCATGTGTTCTTTTTGTCTGATTAAGCCTCTGCTAAATGACAAAATGTACATGTAGCATCTGTAATGGAGAAATAACAAGGACAGTTTTTTATTTTATATTATAAAGTAAAGTTAGCACACTAGCTCACTCATTCACTGCTGCGGAATGACTTGCTAAGGTTAAGCTGATGGCATTCGGCTCTGCCACTCTTGGCATTGACCTTGGCAGAGGCACGACGGCAATGCCCTGACTGGCCCACCCAGACCCAGTTGGTTCTGAAGATACCACTGGAATGTATTAGTATACTAGCATTAGCATGAGTCCTTGGCAGAGGACAATGCTCAGACACATTTCTATTTACACTAACAACTGTATGACTTTTCTGTATGTAGTTGTTACCTGGGTTGTTGCAAGCAGTGTTACAATGTCACTAACACTTGGCATTGGCAAAACATTGGCTTGAAACTCCCACGCCCGTATTGTGAGTGGTCACTCCCGCAACAGTTTTGTGGTTAGTTGTTGTTTAACAGAAACGGTGGGATTGAACATTAAGGGTCAGGGGGCACTAATATCACACAATCAAGTAGTGCATATTTAAAGGTTAAAATTGCATAACCATACTTAAGATTTACTTAATACATGGAGTGAAGCAATGTTATGGCTCAAAGAAACACTGCCATTTTGCCACTGGACTTATAGACATGTACTGTTTTTATATTATTATTATTATATGATTTATATTCTCTCTCACGTAGTAATACATTGTGCAGCCCCATTTCAGAAACACTGCACTAGAATATAGGAAACGTAGGATTCCTTAAAAGGAATACAGCACTGTTTAACATCTTTACAGCATTTGAGTTCGGAGAATGCCAGAAGGTAATTGGGCTGCTCCAAGCAGCATCCATTGAAAGAAGATTACCAGTTGAACCTATTACTTGAAATGGACAGGATTAAATGCACCGCTCAGCCATAACATTATGACCACCTTCCTAAGGTAGATGGTACATGTCAAAGTAACATCCACGTGAATGGCAGGACCAAAGGTTTCTCAGCAGAACATTGCCCAAAAGCATCACACGGCCTCAGCCGGCTTGCCTTCTTCCCATAGGGCATGTTCTCCAGGTAAGCGACGCACACGCAACCCGGCCATTCTTCTTCCATTGCTCCGTGGTCCAGTTCTGATGCTCACAAGCCCATTGTCGGAGCTTTTGGCAGTGGACAGGGGTCATCATGGGCACCCTGCCTGGTCTGCGGCTACGCAGCCCCATACGCAACAAACTGCGATGTGTTCTGACACCTTCCTATCAAAACCAGCATTAACTTTTTCAGCAATTTTAGCTACAATAGCTCACCTGTTGGATCGGACCACACGGGCCAGCCTTCGCTCCCCACAAGAGCTGCGGTTTTGGAGATGCTCTGACCCAGTCGCCTAGCCATCACAATTTGGCCCTTGTCGAAGTCACTCAGATCCTCAGACATCTTTCCTGCTTCTAACACTTCGCCTTTGAGGACTAGATGTTCACTTGCTGCCTAATATATCCCACCCACCGACAGGTGCCACGATAACGAGATTATCAGTGTTATTCACTTCACCTGTCAGTGGTCATAATGTGATGGATGAACGGTGTATATATTCGACTACTAATAATGTCTTAGTGAGTGATTCAAGGAAGTTAATTTAAGTTAATATGGCTGTAAGACAAGGTGAGAATTTTTTTTTTTTATGTCTTGAGGGGGAAAACACAATAAATCTTTTAAATTTTATTTTGAAACTGTAGTGGAATCCTGCTTCATATCTCATTTCATTCATGTCTTTTTACCCGCTGACTGTTGTATCTTTGGAGAAAATTAACTTTAAGAATCTCAAAAATATCACACGATTCGCAAATACATTACAGTGGATGTCAAATTAGAAATCTGATCTAGTAGTAGCATATGGAATCTGTTCCCTGAGCAATGCCTGTGAACAGTAATGGCCTGGGGCTGCTGATGCACACCATGTCTTTTCTTGACATGACTTGATCTGGTTTGACCCCATCTGCGCTGTAGTGCAACGACTCGGCACACATTGACGGGCTGCGTCACCCATCCCTCATGGGAACGCAGCTGAGTAACGTGCCAGTGACGACCAGTGACGTCCCATGTCAGAAGCCTGGTCCGCTATAGCGTTTTCCATGAAACAAAACTCTATTTAGCTTTATCCTTGTAAATGTTATATTTTAATAGCAAACATGACAGATACACATAAATAATGAGATGAAACCTCTAAATGATATTTGCATAGCAGTGATGCAATCAGTGTCAGCTGGTTGTGCTGTCAAAAAGCAGAGTTCTCTGCTGTCATTTCTGCTTTCCCTGTTGTGCTTTTGAGGATGCTGAGGCAAGCATGCAACTTCTCCTTCACAAAAGTGACCTTTTCAAAGTTTCTTTTAGAAGTGACGGGCCTAGGCAGGCATTCAGTGGATTTTTCTCTGTGGGAGAGCAGCGGAACAAAGCAGAATTCCCTATGGAACAGGCGGCTGCCTGCGAACAGCCGCTACAACTCTACAGCCGTGTGATACATAGCATAACAACTAATCTGGCTGTGTGCTTATATGGCTGCACTGACAACAAGCACTTGACTACAGCACTTGACTAGGCTACAGCTACAGTATCGCTAGCATACAAAGAGCTGCACAAGAGGTTACCTGCCTGCCTGTCTGCCTGCCTGCCTGTCTGTCTGTCAGACAGATCTAAGCATATAATAATTTGCCTGAGAAGACCTGTGCCTGTCACGTCACATCTAAGCCCAAATAATGGTTTTATTTTCTCAGTGTGTGTCGGAGCTGTGCTTCGAGGGTTTCTCCCTGTGTTGCCCAGACCGTCAGATATCCTGTTCCAGTCTTCTACAAAATGATTACACCACCACAGACCACAAACTGCAATCTGAGGTGAGATTGACAGGCTTTAACGTTTCCCTTAGCATTTCCAGCATTTGTAAACCATCCTGCGGGGGACTCAAAAGATGTTTTTTTGCCTAAGCCTGCAATGTGTATAATATTTGTATGGTTTTATTTGACATTTGTAGGCCTACATTCCAGTAATATAATCTCTTCCCATGTCTTCCTCAAAATTGTGTGTGTGTGTGTGTGTGTGTGGGGGGGGGGGGCGAGCGAGCATTGGTGTCAGGTAAACAGTGCACATCATTTGTTGTGAATGGAAGGCATTACTAGGCACATCCAGTTATGTGTATAGGGAGGACATATGTTTGTGAGTGTGTGTTTGTTTGTACAGGATAGACTGTGTGTGTGGGGAGGGTTATGGAGGACAGACACTGCGTTTGTGTACAGCGAACACATTTTGTGTGTGTATTTGTAAGTGAAATGAGGCCTTATATCAGAGGTTGTAACACAAGGCTCTAATGAGTTTTCTGATGTAGATTTATAGTCATAACAATAAAAACCACACAGGAGCTGCACTTGAAATGATTCTTCAGTTGGATCTGTGGCGTGCAAAAACACCCAACTATTAAAATCAAAAATGGAAAATCACGTAGACACACACACAGAAATGATACACATGGTGCATTCAGTGCTGGGAGCTATATTTCTGTATATTCCATGTTGTTTATCTTAACCATTCTCATCTCAATTTCACTGTGCCTGTGGTTATTATGACTGATTGTATGGTTGTGTGTGTGTGTGTGTGTTCATTAGTTTATTCATGAGAAATCAATAGATTGTGTGCATACAGGCGAGGGAAAATACTAGAGTCTAAGTGATATATTGTGTGTAGACGACAGAATAAAAGACTGCTCCTGGTCTCATTGGGGCCCCTGCACAGAGAAGCAGATGGCAGTGATTATTTGCAGCACAATAAAACCGTCAAAAAAGTCCAAAACACAAACGACGTCATCGTCTTCTGGAATAAATGGCTCAAGTGATGAATCAAACGCACACGTCCTCTCTCTACGCACACATGCATTAGCAGGTAAACTCTACCACCTCCCCACTGAGGAGCCGGCTATTTTTAGTAACACGCAAAGCCTTGGTGGACAGGCCTGATATGCTGTGTTGTACCTTGCCAGCAGTAAATCTGAATAGTCTGTTTTAATTGAGTCTGCCAGACATTTGGAATGACTTATATAGGTGTCTGGCTACCACTTAATGGTCAATTAACTTGCTTCCCATGCAGGCAGTAATTATTATTCACTGATCTTGATAAAGCAAGACTACTTAATAATGTGATGTGTTTCTAGAGCAGTGCCGCCTTAATTACATGTTTTAATATAATAGCACAATGTACAACACCAATATGTCTAGTTTAACAAATCTCATATCTCAAAATGTCGGCTATTAATAGGTGTTTTGTTTAGTCCCTTTGATATGTTTTTAGCATTAATAAAGCTCATACTTTTCTGGATACAGAAGCACACCTTCAAATAAACTGATTACAGGAATCAAAATGAAGGCTATGATTGAGATGAAACTAGATTTTATATTAATTTATAATGGTATCGGGAATTTCACTTCTCTGTAATTACTGCAGATAACATGATGGCTGTTTGAAAAGACATCCAACATGTAACCCATAGTGCAAAATTGCTGCTCACTTCAGTTCAGCTGGTAGTTATGCATTTTGAAAGTCATCTCATAGTACAGTTCTGATTCCTGTCTAACTTCTGGTATTCCATAAATCAGAGTTCAGGGCGCTTTGCCCAGATACAGTAGTTATATAACCTTTGAAGGTCTGTCAAACATGTCTGGCTCACTTGTGGTCATTGGATTTTCTGCAGGGCATGATAATTCAGTTATTCCAATCAATTACAGCAGCAGTTAATACCATTTTTCATCTTGAGGGGGAAAGGCCAGCAATGTAATCTCTTGGTTTGTGACCCATCCTTATTAAAACGCACCGCTTCGTGTACCGCAAGGGATTCTGCGTAGTCCAACTCAGTCAAGCCCATGATTACAGATTAGATCAAATGGTCCTCTGGTTTTTGCTCTGGAAATCACCTGCACTGATTCAATATTCTACAGTTTAAGCTGCATGTTTTCCTAGGAAAATATAACTCTAGAAAGATGATTCCAAAGATAAAGTAATTAAATAATGTTAGAAGAATGCCTGTAACAATAGAGACATGAACACATTTCAAACAGGCTTGTCCAAATCCAGTTCTACTAACGGTGGCTGCTCCAGGTACGTGGTTCAAAAGGGTTGTACTTATTCTCGATTATGTGTGTGTGTTGATCTTACAAGCCACATGTAGACGTTTTCCCTCTACCAGGGATTCAATTCCAGCTGCAATATGATGTTGAAGATAAAAAAAACAGTAGGGGATGTTGTTGTTGTTGTTATTACATTTTTTTGTGTGCTTTCAAAACGCAAGTCACACGTGGTATTACTAAAGTGTCCATTTCATCTCTCTTTTTTTTTCCAGGTCTTCCACTATTACAGACCCGTTCTAGAGCTAATTCAGCTGGTCACACTCACGGACCTGCCCAGCTTCCTGCTATCCACCACTGAGTTTCAGCTGTATCCTTATGTCTACAGTATGCATCAACATTTAGTAATCACTATGTCAATTCCCGCTGATCCAGACCCTTTTATAAACAGCCCTGTTGTTGAGGCGCTTACAAACGCCCAGGACTGTAATCCACAGTACAGAGGCATTTAATAGAGCCTGTTTGTCTGATTGAATCTAGAATGTTCATTTGGTATTATACTGTTCCTTTACGTTTAGCTGTAGACGCTTGTCTAGAGAGTCGCTGAAATCCAAGCTGCTGCTTGACCAGCTTGGATCGCTGCGAGGACAGGTAAATGCACTGTCACAAGGTGCTTAATCAGTCTTTGGTTCAAATTGCATTATATGTATATGTGTAATGGCCGCCGCCCACTGAAGGCGTCTGTGCGTGAAGAGACGCCAGGATTTTAGAACTAGTTAATTTTAGTTAGTTATATGGTTAATTTTAATGGGGCATCACCCACTGGCAGCGGCTGACATGCGTCGACGCCAAAGTTTAGAACTGTTCTATTTCTTGGACGTCGAGCCATAAACATGCATTTGAATATCTGCAGGTTTCTGAGCTCCTTCGTCAATTAGATACAAAGTGTATCATATGCATATTATTTAACTGTTTCCTTGCCAAGTCTGTGGATTTACCACAGAAACGTATGCTATGTGCTCTACAGTTTGTTGGCATCTTGTCTCCATTAATTTATGAATTAATTAATTGATTTCCCAGGTTGGAGCGTTGTTGTGCCTGTCTTGTGTGGTCACCCCCATAGCCCAGCCACCGGCCTGCCAGCTGAGCTCCCAGCGCTGGAGAGAGTCTCTCGCCAGGAGACCAAAGTCTCTGCCTGGTAGCACATACTGTATTCAGTGCCATTGCCTTACCTCGTGTCTGTGTTTTTAAGAGCAACAAACAAAGCATACATACAGCGTATTTGATGAAAGAGGCAATTGTTGTAAGCTACCATTCACTATAGATGTCTTTTCTTTTTCTGAACCATTATTTGTACCTCAACATTATATTTTAGAATGATCTTTGTTCAATTTAAAACAAATTGTTTTCTCTTTTATAACACATTTTATAAAATGTACAGTATCAAGAAAAGCCAACTAGTTTAAAATGAAGTGTTTTAAATCAAGGAGTGTGTAGAAGCTAACGTGTAACTTGTGCTGCCTTATGCATTCAGTGCCCGTGGTGGAGGTTAAAGGTGAGACTGCCCACTACTTCCTGTTGGTCCAAGGCTCAGATGATATCGGGGAAGGAGCTTGCAGGGTCAGGATGCTGCACTCTGCCAATCAGATCAATGGAGCGGCCGCCGTGGCAACACTCAATGGGTTACTACGAGAGAAATCTCTGTCATCATTAGGTATATTGTTTTATTGTTTTTGCAGTGAATGTTTGTGTCACAAATGTCAGCCACTTGGTTTGATGTGCTGTACAGTTTAAACTTAGTGTGTGTGTGTGTTAGAGATGATGAGAATAATAATACTTGTATACCACTTTTCATAAAGAAATTGCAGCTCAAAGTGCTTTCCAATTGAATAAATAAAAAAAGAATATAAATGCTAATACAAAAAAGGATTAAAAGACATGATATTACAAATTAGATAGTGATAGTACCTTCCATACTGTAATGTAAGATAAAATATAAAGAAACCATTACCTGGAGTTGAATTTCCTTAATCCCTGTAACTGGTATTGTCGCTTCTCAGTGAACAGTTACAAACGTGAGACGATAGACTTATTGCTCATGAAGAACAAACAAATGTGATGTCATACTTTTGCTTTATTCCTCACTAATTTTAAGAGATGGTGGTGGTTTAAAAAGATCCAGAGTGGAAGGGCAAACACCCTCTAAGCCTCCTTCCCTAAAGCACTTCCTCTGCTTAAATGGAATGGAAACCCTCTCTGGTTTAATGACATATTTCAGTTTCTGTCTAGTGCAGTGTCCTTGTATATCAAGCAGGCCCATATTAGATACTTTTATCTATCTGTCTCTGTGCTAATATTTTTCTGTCCAAATGTCTCTTCACTAGTCAATCTTTATTTAATTTTAACCGTATACAGTATTGTACTGTAGTAGGAGATATCTTTTCCAAAGTTAGTGTACTTTGTTGTTTCAATTCCACATTAAGTGAATAATAATTTTTCAGGCTGTTAGTTTTAGATAATATTTATTGAAGTTCAGTTACGCATGGACATATTTCTAAATTATTATGATTATGCATAATTGGCGGCGATGGGTGTTATTTCTTACTTAATTTTGTTTATGTCTCTGTTTAAAGAAAAGTTTTTACTTATTTTTAATTTTTTATTGTATTGTTCATTTTAGTTTAATCTGTTCCAAGTCCTTTCCCTATTTGGAACATTTGTTTTGTAGGGAATGCCTTCTTTTTATCCCTAAAATAGGAGCGTCGTTGATGTACATTCAGGGAGCTCAAGAGAGTAGATGTGTTAAGTTGTTAAGGAGGTGCTCAGGGTGAAATAGAGGTAACTTTGTGTCTTCCTTTTTTTTAAATGATATTCATGTGACCAGCTGCAATGTTCCCTCTGAGAGCCCCTCCTGCTGTTGTCAACAGTTTTGCAACCTTCAGGAGACATTTTAAACTACTTTTAAAAGCAGAGGGAAGCTCTAAAAAGTGTCTGAACTGGTGTAGTGACTGCAATGTTCCCTAATAATCGGTTTAATGTGCGAGAACTGTATAATTATGTCTGAATAATACAAGGCTGATACGGTCCAAGATAATAAGTAACCACCCTTTTATATAAAGTCATGTTATCTTTTTGCACCTCTCTTTTGTGACCTTTTTTTTTTTTTTTTTATCCCAATACTAGAGAAGACTGCTGGAAACGGTCTTGGAAATCTGCCCTGTCTCCGTGGAGATGACCTATTGAGAAGGGAGCGGAGGGTCACACAGGTTCAGTCTTTGGTAGTCAAAGAATGTCTCAGTAAGTCTCATATTTGGAGAACTCTGTTAATTTGAAACCACTGTTCACTTTATAACAGTGGCTTGCCTTAAAGTAAAAGGATCTTAAATGTTGAATAAAGGGAATGCAAGTAGTGTTTTGTATTTCTACGCAGTGCATAAGACCCCACTGATCATAAATACAGTTTTGTAGTCATGACAAGGCTTTTACACAAAATACATATTAAACCGATCTCTTTGTGCAAATGCATTGCCATTTACTTACACACAGAGAGCGGTTAACAAGAGAGCAATTAACCAAATCAGTTCTGTGGTTTTTCTTCTTTTCTTCTATTTACCCTGGTGGTTCAATGTGACCAATTCTCTACGTGTGTACACTCCTGTAGAATGATCCAAAGAGGAAGCAACTGGATGACCGCCTTTATTAGCTGTGGGGGTACGTTGGAGAGAAGCTGAGTGGCCTCAGTGTGTAGCTAACCCCCAACCTTTTAATAAGAAGGCTCCCGGCCTTGACTTGTATGACACTCTGCCGTAATTAGACTCCCTCTAACTGTATAGCATTGTGCAGTCTTGTCACTGCCATGGCTGGGAGTCGTTTGAATCCTAATGTTTCCGAATTGTCTGGCCTGCTGGGATGCATACTTAAGTAAAAAGTCATGACAGTGCTTGACGGTGATTACTGCCTCACGGGGTGGAGTTGCCAGGCAGCATGCAAATACTTTCCTGTTACTGTAATAAGCGTGTGATTGTGTATCTTTAATTGGCCGTTAACTGGACTATGAGTCGGTTAAAAATAACAGAAATAATAAGCGTTAAATGCTATGGTATACAGTATTGCTTCAGAAGAAATTTACAGTATTAATAGAAATTAATAGAAATTATTAGTGAAGAGCAAATTCACTAATCATTTCTCCAGTGCTTAAGTAGCTATCTGTCAGTTGGTATTCCCTCCCTCTGAGGTAGAAAGTATTACTGTTATTCCAAAATAGACCTCAGTAGAGGCTCTTAATGTATAGATTAAATTTAGATCAACTGCCACTGAGATTTTCTGTAGCTTTGGAACAAACAAAAAAGAGCATATGGTGATCTTTTGATTTAAAAATGTGTCAAGGAGCTGAGGAAGGGGAGTGGCTGAGAGGGGGATCCCCCATTAACATACGTTAAGATTTGAATTTGATGACATAATAAATGTACCTTTGAAAGCCGGCCAGGTCCTGTTTTCAGCCCTATAAAAAGCTGATTTATTTTATAAAAACTAGAATTTTGTCAATATTGGCACCAGCACTGACTTGTCTCATCACGGGTCAATCCTATTACTTTGTTTACAGCTCAAAAAACACATTTTAGGGTGCAGTTACAATTTAATGAACTATTTATAGCCTTCTTAAATTTGACAAATCGTCCTACCTTATCTCCCTGATGTCTGATGTCTCTCTCTGTCTCTCATTCTATCAGTCTATCTCTCTCAGCAGACAATTGGCCAGAAAGCAAGGTAACAGTTTGGCATATTCAGATTTTGTAGTCATTCAAGTCATCCCCTATAACCGTCAAACATAGGGAATAATGCAGTAGGACCAGCTCAAAGAAGGGACATTCTTTAGTATGGACCGTTGGGGTGAAATGCACAAGACTATTCTTTGAAGTGACTGGGAACACTGTGAGACCAGGCTTGCCACAGGCTTCAGAGAAATTCAGCGTCTTGGGGTTAAAACAGGAATAGGCATGCCTTATATGCGTTGAAGAATATGACCTGGCATTGTGTTAGTAGTTAACGTGTGTGTGTGCCTGCATACACTTGCACAGGCACGTGCACGCCATCGATTTATCTCCTTCGCTTCAACGTCTCTCTCTGTGGATTTGTCTGTATGAATAAAGGGTTACCTTTTATTGTATTACCATCAAACACTGTTTTATTGTATTTTATTATACACAGCTTTACGTCTACGTTAATATATCTAGACAACAGACAGAATTAATGTTGGTGCTTTTATATTAATTAAACGCATTATCAACTCATAGCTCTTTGCATATTTACTCTCTCGCTCAGTTAGACAAGACCATGTTCCAAATCGTATAACTATTCAGTCTGGCCCAGTCCCGTGATAATCTAGAACCACTAGCTTGCTATGTTGGTTAATGTTCCAAACCGGCTAGTAGTTAGCCAGTATTCAGCCAGCACTTGTTTGCTACAGCCAGGCTGTGGCTAGTGAGCAGTCAGTCAAGTCGCTAATAGTGACCCTATCTGAAGTGGTCATTTATAGTGCAATTAATAAATAAGTAATTTAGACTAAGTGCTAGTGTATTTGCTTTGAGGATGGTGACAGCCAAAACCAATGAAATGGGTTTGGTTGCCCATTAAGTCGGTGTCTGACTTGTGAATCATATAACTGCCCCTACAGTTTTTCAGGTCAAATGAACTCCAAGATGTTTATTTGTGTCTAGAACGGCGTGTAGATGTGTCAGCATCAATACCACTCAATGACTTGAGGGTGCTGCTGAACCTGGCCAGGGAACAGTACTTGATGATGAATAACTCTTCCCTGCCTTCAACTGCCTGCTGTTTGTCAGAGGACCAAAAGAGCTCACTTTCAGGAAACTCGGGTTAGTCTGAGAAAACGTGTCAAAAGCATACTTCAAATAACTTTAAAAGAAATATATTATTAAAAACAAGTAAATATACACAACACAACCCACACAAACATTGCATAAGCTTTACTTCCTTCTCTTTATCCTTATGTGAAGTAATATTACTGTGTGTGTATACAGTGTGTATATATATATATATATATATATATATATATACACACACACACACACACACTGTATTTTATTTACTCCAATGCCTATTATATATAAACTAATAACAGTCTTTCTCCCTCTCATTGTAGAGCCACTGTGTGTTCCTCCCGACCAATCTGATTGGCCAGAGAAGAGTGTCCTCCACAACATTGAGAACAATCGGAGGAGACAACAGAGAAAGAGGTAGCGCCCTTGTTCATGTTGTTCATCCGGTGTGCTCCTCTCAACTAGACATATCGCATGACACTGAATCAAAGTAAACTCTATTTACACCCCCCCCCCGTCTTCCCCCCCCCCCCGTCTTCCCTAGGTTTACTCTGATGTCAGGTCCTGGCTCCAGTGACCATCTGCTGGCACCGAAGGACGCTCAGAGAGCCTCCTCCTCCCTACTGGACGCCAGGGAGCTTCTGAAGCACTTCACTCCGGATGGTACGCCCGCTGGCGAGCTGCAGCCACTGGCTATCCATAGAGGGTAGGTTAATGTGTCTGTACTCTATTGTTTGGTGGCTTCTACCTTCCACAGACACACAGCGCTCTCCCAAAGGATCTTCAATACATGGGTACTGAAGATGATGATGATAATAATAATCCTCAGGACCGTGGCATGCAGGTGTGGTTTATTTAGATATATTGTATGAAGGACAAATGAGACTTGCTCTAAAGTCATCATGCACAGCAGCAGACAGACAGAGTCCTAGATAGACGGACATGGCATCTGTGTGGCCTGAGAATGAGAATCACAGTTGACGGGTCTTGGGTTTATTGTAATTTCTCTGTCGGCTAAATGTAACCCTGTTTAAGTTTGTGCGATTTGTCTCAATTGAAGCAGTCTAAGAATGTTCCTACAACAAATGATCAGTGATCACACTAATGGCTGCCTGTCACTTATCAGTTTGTCTCCCTGCTTCCTTTCCTCTGGAACTCTCCCTCACTGTTGTTTCAGAGGTAATGCTGTGTTCCAGTTGTCTCCAGACCTGACTCCTGGGAAGGTCAGCAGTATGCCCTTCAGCATGGCCTCATCCTCAAACTTCCATGGCATCGAGTGAGTGCAGCCCACTGTATTCATACACCCACGCAGCACATTGAGGTCGAATGGTAACGCACTGTACAGTATAATCACACAGTTCTCACACTTTTGCTGTAAGGGGACGTTTTAGGTGAGCAAATACACATAATGTGTAATATGTTTACATTCAGTGTATAATAAATTCCATTTGATACATACGATTAAATAAACTGATGGAATTTGATCACTTTCACAAGAAATTAACCCTTTCATTTTAATTTAAATATCTCCAGGCATTAAGTTATATTGGCCGGTTTCATGGACATGGATTAAGCCTAGTCTAAAACTAAAACAAAAATTCAATGAAGATCTCCATTGAAAAAAGTTCTTAGTCTAGGACTAGGTTTAATCCATGTCTGTGGCCCATAGTGAATTTAATTTAAAGATGAAATTGGGCCACCAACATAAAACAAGTCTGTAGCAACCGTGCTACGGAACAGCTCATGTCCTGATTAATGAGGGTCGTAATATGATCAACTGGTATAAGCACTGAAAACAGACAATAATTCTAGAATTACATTGTGATTCAATAATAAATGAAGCTACTCTCAAACTGCTGGTGACATGGTTTTTGCAGTTAGCACTTTTTGTGGGTTAATTGTCGACCCCATTTACTGTATATGTTTTTTCAAGATGCCCCAATTTTCTCAATAAAACAATATTTCCCTCAATAAGATACGTGTGTCATATTATTTTTTTCTTTTTGTTGCTTTAGGTTCTGCCTTGACAACCAACAGGCCTTGGCCCGAGATCGGAGATTTGTTCGTCTTCAGTCCCGTCTCATTCGCTACGAGACCCAAACCACCTGCTCCAAAGAACCGTGTCCCCTCCCATTTGCTCTTAGCCCCGCGCCATCGCCAGCTGTGATGTCGGAGCCAGGAAGCGTACCAGATGGTGAGATGCTGCAGAACACCGATGCATCACGCCTTAAACACAGATCCTGGGACACGGATGGTGTAGGAAGAAACCCTTGTAAACGGTACGTGTGTGTGCGTCCGCGCTTGCTTGTGTGATCCTATTAGGACACAGGTATGTTTGGGTATATGACATATTGTGGTTATAGTGCCTCCTCATAGACACACTTGAAGGTTGAGTATATAAATTGAGACCATTTTCTGTTAAACTTAGTTTATTAGTAACTCAATAATCTGCAAATCTACAATAACTAATATAGAACTTGTCATGGCATGTTTGCTTTTCTTTCTTTATAACTTAATCAACTTGAAGATGTATGATAATGCTTGTGTCAGACATGGTATTTACCTATTTACAGTATCTTTTATACTTAATACTAAAGTACATACGTGTGTGTGTGTTTCTCAGGCTGGCCAAATCAGAGAGCAGTGACTCTCTGTGCTCTCTGAGCAGTAACAGTAGCGGGTTACACCCCTCTGTGAGGTCACTACGACAACAGCCAATCAGATCCAAGTTTGTCTCCTCTTTGACTTCTCTCTCCCTGGCCACAAGAAGTTCCTCCTCAGGTAAGCTTGGATAGCTCAAGGGCGCTCAACAAGGTCTGTGGACCAAGTGAACCAAGGAGTGTCCATTTGAAGTCAATATGTACACAACATATGTAAACAACGTTCAGAATCCTGGCACTGGCAAAGCTTTATTCTGAAGGGGTGAAAGGGGTGAGTGCAATAACAGCTTAATAGTTCTGCTTTCTTTTATTGCAAGCGGACGTGGTTTAAAGTTATTATATAGGTTTAATGTTGAATCATATTGATATTAAATCTAATATTTTCAAGGTTGTACAGACAATTGAAGAGCAGGCAGTATGGTTTATTAATAGTTTGACATTGGAAGGTTTGTAAATATTTTGTGAACCACTGCAAACAGGCCATCTGCATTTTAAAATGAGATTTGATTTGTATATGAGATCTTTGCATTGAAGATGTTCAAGGTGAATACCATATCATGGTTTATTGGAAACTATGTCAGCATAACATGTCATCCGCACGCATCTTAAGAAAATATTAAATAACATGCAGTAAACACGTCTGCTGTTATTCCCCAGGGTTAGTGGTAACCTGTACTGCAGACAAGCATACGCTTCTTCAGCAAAGGACGTCTCAGATCCAGGCAGAGGACAAGCCTGCCAAGGAGTCCCGCTCCCAGAAACACCACAGGGTAAGAGGCGTGCGTGCGTGCGTGTGTGCTAGTGTGCCGGTGCTCAGGAAGATTAGTGGACATTTTAGACATGTTTGTGCCTGAACAGACGGAGGGCCAGAATAATTATATTCTCCCCTATTGTTTTCATTTGCTAAAGGCAGACACTGGGAAACATACATTATCACTCTATACATGACAAACAACAAAAAATAAATCAATGGCAGCAACAGTGTTTAATAGGGGTTTCTCTCTCTATAGCAACCTTACAATGACACACACACACACACACACACACACACACCTGCTTGAAACCCACATACTGTATCTTTGACCAACACCGTGTTTGGTTAACAGAAGAAGAAAATTAAATGAAATACTTTCGATAAATGTTTTCGGTTAATTTCCTGTGTCGTAGCTGTATTATAATGCCGGACAACAAACGCCTGATTCACCAGACAGTAAATGTGTTCACTCACACAAGCACTCCCACATGTGGCTATCGGTCTGCATTCGTAAAGACCTTGCGTTCTACTGATTACTGTACAAACAGGCTTATCACCAAACACAAGTTTAGGAAAGAACAGTTTGGCTCTATTCAATTGATTAATTCAGGACAAAGATTAAAGGCCACCCCAGTGTCTCTCCTTCCGCCATTTCTTAATAGTTTTAACACCAGGTGAGTTTTCTCTCTTGATGGTTTTGCGGTGGAATATTTGTACTGTACGTGTTTGTGTGTACACAATGATCCTACCAGTGCACATGCGTCCAGTGTGACATTTTAAAGTATATGCTGATAAGGACTAGGGCTAGGCGATATGGACCAAAAATAATATCCTAATATATTTAGGTTGAATACCAATACATATCTGTATTTTCTATAAAGCGGGCTAAATCTTCAGGCATAGAGAAAAAGCATGAAACCTGACATTTTTTATGTTTAGAAACATTAATTGACATGTGAGCGTTCTCTGGTGTCTTCGGCCCTTTGACACGCTGAACGCACTAAATCACTCGCTCCTGACTCCACTCCTCAGGCCAAGTGCAGGCATGGAGGGAGAGAAAACAAATCGAAAAAGTAATGAATAAACGCATACTATAACTATATTGATATAAACAATATTTTGTCTAACTTAATATCTCTTTTGACAAATTTCTGATTATCGCCCAGCCCTAATAAAGACATGTTTTCCCATCTGATTTTTAACATATTTAAAAAATAGTAATGGTTTTAGAAGTGAGTCCTCTATGTACAGTAATGATTGTAAGGATAAATATGTAGTCTGTTTTCCCCTGTTTTAATAATGTGTGCGTGACATATTTCTGTTTGCGTGTCCTTAGATGCTGAAGGAGGTTGTAGCTAAAACCCTTAAACACCATGGGATCACCACTGAGCATAAATCCTTTGATGCTTGCAGCCAAAGACTGTTTGAAATCTCTAAATTCTACCTCAAGGTTTGTCTTTCTGCCTTACATTGTCAACTGTGTCCTTCCTTTCAGAGTCACAGAGATTTGTCATTTTAGTGGAGTTTTTTTCTTCTTCTTCAATCACAGGAAGTTGTAGCTTTGCCACGTCACTTTAAAGTGGCTTCATACTACATTTGTATGCCATGATACAGTAAAGCTGTCCCAGATGTTTGACCATTGTTAAATAACTTTAGCTAAATGCTGTGCTTTTGGAGGGATTAAAGTGGAAGGTTCAGTGACAGCATATATGTTATTGCGTGTGCGACCATAGACCCAGACAGATGCCAGAAATGTTCGATTCACCATCTTGCAATATGACTGTTCTGCCACATGTCGCACAGCATGACATGCGGTAATCTTATATGAAGCTGATTTCGCACAGGTGTGGAGCCACCTTTACTCAAATGTTTAAACTGATCATTTAAAATCCTACATAAGATATTATGGCACTGGAATTGGGACCTAAAGGTAAAGTCATCTGTTGCAAGCTAAATGTATGCTAATACACTTTTTGTCAAATTCAACAAATATCTCCTTGCATTTCACTATTTTACCATTCTCTGCGCATGTTGAAAAATGGTCCTGTGTTCAAACACTGCGTGCGACCGTGACTTTTCCACGTGTAGTTTGCATGTTCTTATGCTTTTAGGTTGTTAGAATGAGTTGTTCTCTTATTAACCTTTCATTAACATCAATCAATAATTTAAATAAAGTCTTACTATCTAATCCCCTGAGCAACATAAACGGACACAAAAATACAAAGAGCGGGGGCCGCCAATGCAGTAAATTGCTTTGGATAGCATTTCAAAGAACAATGTTTAGGCGTGAAGTAATCTAAAAGAAATGGAAAATAATCTGAGTATTTTACTACATTTTGGTAATATAGAAATTACATTACTGATTATAATTCTGTCTGTTTTTATACATTTAAAAAGTAATTTAGACAACCCTGGTCCAGGACAAGGTTCCCCAAT
This sequence comes from Typhlichthys subterraneus, assembly GCA_027564835.1. Lineage (NCBI taxonomy): Eukaryota > Metazoa > Chordata > Actinopteri > Percopsiformes > Amblyopsidae > Typhlichthys > Typhlichthys subterraneus. The sequence continues at coordinate 23,942 of JAODUH010003844.1, forward strand.
ACCTTAAGTTAATGTAGTAATGTTCAGGAATGTTTCCCAGTTAAGTGTTTTATTGTCATCTTTTATACAGGATCTGAAGACATCTCACGGTCTGCATGACGAGATGAAGAAAGCAGCCAGCAGCAATGCCAAGCAGGTAATCTAGTAACAGTAATACATGAATACAGCTCCAACTGTCTTTAGGTGCTTCATACAAGTTCTTAATGATCACTTGTTTTTGGGGGGGGGGGGAATAGAGCTTACTTCTTATTTACTTGACATTTCTGCTTGTAGGTCATTGAATGGGTGCTTGAGAAAGCTTCAAAAGAGCGATGCTGAAGCATGGAAAGTGAAAATGAGCAAAGCATCTCACCGAGCATGCACAGATGCTGTGAATGACTGTGTCATGTCTTCACAAGCTTCCTTCTTGCTCTTCATGGTCAAGGAGAAAACCCTCCACAGACTACGCACTCTGTTTTATGAGTGATTCACCTTGTGTACCACTTCCAACTTTAATAGTAGTTCCAAGAGGTGAGCAAATGTCTTATCCTGTCATTGAAGTGGCTGGTCTTAACACTTAAACTAATCTTGCCACTGTGGTCCCAAGCTATTTGATCATACACTGGGTAACCACCTCATGGGAATGGTTTAATGGTTGTAATAATGGTTTTGGTAAATGATTATCGATCCAGTAATAATTTATTCTTTGTAACAAATGCACTGTGAACAAGATAATCTCTAGAAGTCCTTATCATTCCAGTACATTTTGAAAAATATTTATATCGAGACAAAAAATGTGAAATGCTTATTAATGGCCAACTGAACATTTTCTCGCAATGTTTGTCTATCTTCCTTAATTTTTAATCCTGTTGGATTTGTTGAATAATTAGACTAATCTTATTTGAAATAACTTAATCCTTTTATTCAGTTCAATTACCAGTTACTAGGATGTTTTATGCATTGTTTTCCTCTTTTTGCAATTGTATTAAACAAAAACACTAAGTCTAGCCATATTCCATTGTTTCTTTCATTAGTCTTTGTCTTTATTAGTAGTATATTTTTATGTTGTCAATAAATGATCTGAATTTGTTTACTTTATTTTGTGGACTGGAGCATTGCCCACCTTGCTAGTAAGATAAAGTGTGTATCTGTGATACTGTACATGTTGACTGTAAGAACTGTCTTAACTGATAACAGATAACATGTATGTTTTCCTACTCTGACAGCTCTCAATTTATATATTTGTATTTTAAGCAAGTCAAGAAGTAGATACCGGTAGACCTTTACAAATTTGTGTGGGTGTGTTGAGTTTATGTGCATGTGCTGGAACAGATACAAAATATACTTGTCAGTCTTAGAGTATATTCTGTTTAAATCCCCCTATAACATAAGAGTTCGCAGAATGCAGGATAAATTGAACCTATCGGTAATCATACGCAAGTAATTAAACATTACAGTTTGTAGAAAATATGGTATGTAATAATATCCCACGTCACATATAATGTACTAGATCTATCTCCTCATGGTTGGTGAACCATTTTACAACCTCAAACATCTTCTTGTAAAATATATTTACTGTTTCACACCAACAAATGCCCATGTCTAGTTATAATATATTTTATAGGTCGATTAATACAATAACTTAACTTAAATCAATGTGTATAGCATCCCAGATGCAATACATCTGGGATGGGATTTGTATGGTTTGCTAGGAACAACAGGGCCAGGTTTTCCTCTGGGCAAGTTACCTTTGTTTTTTGGGGGGCCTTGGCTCTTCCTTTTGTATATTGTAAAGATTCTGGCAAGGTGGTGATTACTAAGTCAAGGAAATAAATGTTTTCAGAAGTATAGTAGAAGAGGGCCTAAATGAGCATTGTTGTTTTCTATAACAGCGTTTCCAAACCCTGTTCCCAGGGGCCCCCTTGGCATAGAACTTGTATTCTTCCTGCTCCAACACACCTGATTGTAATGAATGGGTCATTATCAGGCTTCTGCAGAGGCTGATGAAAAAAACCCATTCACTTGAATCAGGTTTGTTGGAGGAGCAGGGATACATCTGAAACATGCAGGGCAGTAGAGCCACAGGACCAGGATTGGGAAACGCTGTTCTTTCTTGTCTCTTCCACCCACCCACCCTCGCTCGCACACACACACGCAACAGCTAGCTGTCTTCTCCATCTCCAGTTACTTCTCCCTGTGCTTCTTCTTTATGTCATTTCAGGTCTCTGTGACCTACAGTGCTACAACGTAGCCTCATACTGTTCCTTGAACCTGTTGAGGGTTTGAGAAAACATCAGCTCCCTCAATCTATTTGTCACAGTTTAGTCTCTCTCTCTCTCTCTCTCTCTCACGAAATGTTTCACTTGCTCTGCTTTCTTGTACTGTCTTTAACAGGCTAGGAGGCAGCCTGGAAGATAAAAGACTGTGAGAGAGAGAGAGAGAGAGGAATGTTGCAGAATGCTGCTGCCAAGTCACTGTACCACCCCCAACAACATTTTTAGCAAACAAACACACACACACACAGGGGAATTGTTGTTCACAATCTCTCCCTGGAGCTGGGACATAAAGACAGCAGGGAATGCACATACAATAACGTGTGTGTACGTGCGTGTGCAATGACATGCTGTTGTGGGGTGCAGCCTATTGAAGATTAAAAGGCAAGTAATGTCACCTGATGTGTACACCAAAAAGACAGAAATACAGTCAAAGAGTGGTATATGTCCTTAAAATATAGTCTAGCAGGCTGGCGACGAGAGATATGCCTCCGTCCATCTTTATTGTTCAAGAAAAGGAGAGGACCTGTCTACATTATGAATGGTAATGATGCATGGTGATCATTTATTAATCCCTGGAGCGCTTGACCTGCTACGTAGAACTGAAGCCGATCGAGATTCAGCACATGGCTCAAAACAGAGCTGCTTATCGGGTGTGTAGCGATGTCAAGCACCGAGCCTGCACTCTCATGGAATGCATGAATTAAGATAGAGGAGGGATTATCCTGTGTGTGCATTTGAAGCACATTGGCGCATATTTGTATTACATTTCTGACACTACATATCTGATCTAGTCATGTGCTGCGTGCTCAGGCAGCCAGCCAGAGATGTGTGAGATCCTGCTGCCCACACAACCAATGACTACAACAGGATAATGAGCTAAAACAACAGAGCCTTCCCGAATAGATAATTGATGTTTGCATATAAGCCTAAATGCAGGCTAGGTTTCTCACAAGCTGTTTGTCCCTCATGCAATGAGTTGGTCTAAACTGCAAAAAGTTTCACTTTAGCATTTCATCCATAAGTTTATTATACTAGGCTATGGTGTTATTAATGGTGTAGTCTTCTAGAGACTTGTTTCACTAGCTTTTACCTTATTGAACTCCTTCCATCTGCCAATGTCTGCTGTCTCCAATGGGTTTACATTTAATCAAGCAGGCCATGTTTGGAGATCTCACCACAAGCTTTTAACAAGTCCACTCTAAAGGAAAGTAGATCCGTGGGCCAACTGTACTGCTAACCTTGCACTTTTTTCACCCCAAACATAAAGTGAGAATTGATGATGTGGCTGTTACTAGATGTACTAAAGTCAATCAGGGACACAGAGATTAAAGAATGACTCACATGTATGCAGTCAGGCCTGGGCCACAAAGAAAACTAAGGGCACTTAAAGAGAGATGCTATACTCTCAGACTATACCATTTTTTTGTGGGACCATTATATATTTGAAACTATTTTAGTCTTTCACATTTTTAAAAGGTTTAACACTTGATATATTGACAGATGCAGTAGGTTGAGAGCCTTTTGAAAACACACACACACACACAAACGCTCTACTGATTATAGAGTAGACGTTATGGCAGGAGCTAGTCTGCATGTTCATATCGTTATCAACACACATGCTGCAGAAAGTCAAATTCAGATAAGGCTGCCTGAATGACACAACGTTTTGATTTGCTCACCATACACAACTTCCTGTGTATTAGATAGATAAGAGAGATAGAGAAGACAATAAATGTGTATTTTCTGTGTGTGTGTGTGTGTGTGTGTGTGTGAAATATGCATGCCTAACAGGAAGTTAAAGGTGATACCGTTGTATGTGGTCAGATATAATGGTTGTGTATGTGGGCAGGAGTTTGTACTTGCAGCTGACAATGGCAACACATTTTAGAGGTGTTCCTAGTGTTTTGGTTGTTTTGAGGCATTAAGCCTCTTATCCTCTGCCACATGAATGTGGAAGGGCATGCACAAGTATGTGTTTGAAGGCCTGTATAGGATCTCACTTCATTATATAGGTAAACAAGTAAACAATGTAAAGAGTTATGGTCGGCATTTGAGCTGTCTACTGCCCAATTATTCCCTGTTACTTTGGCTAAAGACGCAAGGAGGATATGCTGAGCTGGTCAAGAAGCTACTGTCAAGCTCCACTTTCTGTCTGTATATTTAGCTCACCCATCCATTTTCAGATCAGACAACATACTGTATTTTCTTCAGTAAGTAAAGAAATATATAATTATGTTTTGAAATATAATCAGCAATGCATATCGTATCATCATCATCATCCTCGTGTAACATCCTCCATTTACATTTTACTGAGTTGGACTTTAATTAAATTCAGCCCAGTTAAAGCAAATAAAAGACAAAGCCAGTTTAAGTTGTGAAATATGTAATTAATGTGCACAGTCAGGATTAAACATCATATTTTGAATGATGGTAAGCTAGCTGCCAAAGGTATCTGATTAATCCATATCTTAATATTTCATAGTACTGCATTTCTTAAACAAGTATTTAGCAAAGAAAAAACATAATTATTCCAGCATTTTTAGTAACAGCAAAAAACATTATATTTCTACTGCAGTCTGATAGGATTCAAAGTTAATTTATCTTTATATATTAATTTTGTGCATATGACTGGTAATTGGGGAATGTGTGTGTCTGTGTCGATAAATAAATAAAAAGCTAACAGAAATCTTTGATGATCCTGCCTTTGTTCATATACAAACATAACATATGCCTAGCCAAATAAGAATGACAAGCTATAGAATGAATAGGCTAAAAGGTCCAAATAATTAGAATGCACTGATGCTCATCAGAGCACCTAAATCAAACGGTCTGTGAACAGGGACCATTCAAGATGCTTTCAAGGACAATGTTATACAGCTACAGCATAACTGAAAGTAAATAAATGTGTCCACTCCCTGTAAGTCTGTCTGGACAGATAGTTCCATTAAATAAATCCTGCATGGGTTGCCCCAACAGTGGTCTTCTACACATACAATAAACACAGCCCTTTGAAGTCACAGGTTCCTGCATATCTAGATTCAGCCTCTTCGCTACAGTGTTAACTAGAGTAAGAGGTGAAATCCACTCGTCTTGAGTCCCACACCAAAGGCGATTAAAGAAACAAGGTGGACTGGTTTCATCTGAAGCCCCGTTCAGAAGAGTAGTCAGGCCACTAGTCCAAGGCGGGCGATTTTAGCAGAGAGGAAAGAGTGGAGGATGAAGACGATTGGCTTTGGGCATGACTGCATGTCCAGCTGCTGCGGAACAGGGAAGATGAGTTAATTAAGGTCCCTTTTATTATATTTAATATGTTTATTGTATTGTATATACATTATTGTATATATTCTATTTCTTCCAATCAACAACATTTCAGAAACACTGTAATGATGTTTTCAACCAAGGGTAATTCTGGCCATAAATCAAGCAGTGTCCCATTAAATAGTATTACCATATTAGGTGTACAATGTATTCAACACAAACAGAAGGCTAAGAGTCACGAGCTGGAACTCTGCACACACCATGTGGCTTCATTCACTATTCAAACTTAAGTACAGGGAAATAATAATTCATTAGATAAAACTTTTTTGTTTTATAAAGTTTTCAAGCAAGTGGTCAAAATCTACTGTATAGTTGTATCCAGAGGCAATCACATACATTACCATACCATTAGGTCAAGTTTGTATAAAATTTTACAGCTTTGCATTTTTGCCTATAGCAAAATATGAGTATTCAGAACTCTAACTCCTTCGGCTGTAGTGTTATAAATCAGAATTTCTCATTTGCAGTCCTACATGCTTTCATCACCCTAGCTAAACATTTATTACCATATCAACCATGTCAAATAAATGCCCAGAGACTTCCTGTCAGAGCAAATCTAGTAGCTAAGTGAACACGGTTGGGAGCTCGGAGTCGGAGCAATGAAGTTATATGCAGTGTTTTGTACAGTGAGCCAAACTGGTTAGTAATGCAGTGTCTTGCAGGTATGGAGAACACTACCTCTGACCAATCAGCTCCCTCTATCAAGACCACAGCCAAACCAGTATGACGTATGATTGGCTTTGTTGCACATCAATAAAGCTGCTGGTCAGAGCAACCCAGTACAATTGGATTCAAACTGAAGGCACGTGATTGGACAAGCACATTGCACATGCACGCACACACAGGCACATAGCCCCCTGCTGTCCAAATATTGTGAAAGTAGGGATGGCACGATGCAGTTTTTTCAGTCCCGATACCGATACAGATACACTTTGGGTATCGGTTGATACCGAGTACCGATCCGATTCCAGCGTTAAATTAAGTTTTAAGTTAAGTTGCAAAGTAAATGACAAACTCTATTTTAGGACTTAGATGAATTTTAGAAACCTGCTGCTGATAGTGTGGCCTGGGTAGGTTAGACATAGCTGATGCTTGACAGTAGAGCTACATGTGTTCATTAATTTCATTGGATCAGCCCGATGGATCAGTTACAACTGTCCAATTGTGACTGATACCGATCCAGCTATTTAAGTCAGTATCGGACTGATTTCCGATCTCACTATCGTATCGGTGATATCCCTATGTGAGCGTGGCGCTTGGTCACTCAATTATTCTGCCTCTGAAGTGACCACAATCACATCTCCCTATTTGCAGTGCATTTTACAAATGAAATAATCCCACTCACAATTTCCCCCTCCTTCCCTCCAAAGTCGAGTAGAAGCATGCGGACTCCATCATCCGAGGACATCTTGAGCTTCTCGAAAGGGTAGGAGATGAGCAATTTAGGAGCGACGGGCAAACGAGTTCCTACTTCCTCCCGATTCTCCCTGTCTCCTTGGTTGGACTCTGCCAGCACAGAGAAGCCCTGCTCATAGTGAACCACCAGCCAACATTCCTGGCCCATGTAGAGACAACCTGCAGAAGAGGACATGGGAATTAAAATACAGTTATTTTTCTCCTTATATTTCTCCTATCTTAATTGTAGATGCTCAGTTGATTTTATTACACAAAGTGCTTATGACTAAGATACATATATATCATCTCGTTTATTTCTTTCCCTTCATGGCAGACAAATGAATGATGACAAATGAAATGAAAGATTGAGAAATTAAAAATATTCCTCTTTATCACAGGGTACATACAGTAGGTTAGACTGACTAATGGAAGCAAATTGACACGGCCTTCAAATCGCACAGCCATTCTCCTGCAATTATTTTCTTATTCCTGGGCTATTACTGCCAGAGCTGTTATCATATTGCACCTGCAGTGTCTACTCCCACACCACGTCTATTCTCTCTGTTAACCTGGTAAGACCAAGCTCCGCTATTTGTTCTGCTCTTCACATAAATCTGGAAACTCTCTGTTCAAGATAGCTTCGATAAAGGCTGTGCCAGTCAAATCATTAGCAGGCGACTGTTTCATGTTATTTAAGCGGTTGCTTCAGTTCACAGAACATAAAGCGTACATAACACCATACTAGGCAAAGCCATAATTGCTGTCAGCGCCAACAAACATCTGGCCCTCCTGGTGCTTCTCAGTTTGGTCCTCAAATGGTTTTGAAATTAAAGTACCCCACACTGTGCAAGTGTATCACAGAGGTGGCGCTTGCAAACACAAGATGCTTTTACCAAGCTGAAGGCCCCATTTACAACCTAAACTCTGATCTGCTCTACTCTACCTGCCTTTATGTGTGTATGACTGAATTCATTAAATGAATGCTATGGCGTGTCTTCAGTGTGTTTATACTGTAGAAAGTGCACCACTGAGGCAGAAAGAAACCCGTTCAAATTGTCTAAGGTACGAGCAAAGGAAACATATATAGCGTGTTTCTGCCACTAGTGTACACAAACTGTTCTGAATGAATGTTGCACTTGTACAATAACCATATATCAGCCTGATCTCACTCCGTAAGCATACGTTTTATGATACATTTCAGATACATTTCAAACAAAGTAGCAAATCAGGGCTACTTTGTGTTTTCGGGGTGATATACTCTAGAGTATAGTATGTTTTCTCCCTTTAAGGATGACCCACAATAGCAGAACAAACTGGTTGAGGAAAGAAGGAGGTCATTAGTCTTCATTAGTAATGAGTCAGACCCATAACACACCAACATAAATGAGCCAGACAATCGGTATTGTGATGAATACCTTTCTTAATCATTTCCAATAATTCCTTGTCTGATCTAGTATAATTGTCCCTAAAGGGCTGGTTAGGGAATTACGTAGTTACAGTGTGGAAAGGGGACTTTGTTTGGCCCAGGAGGGGGCTTTGGGCAGAAACCCAATCCGACTACCTGAGACGCTTGATCTGCTGGACTAAGTGTTTCACACACACACACACATGCACGCACACACATGCTCACACACACACAGACACAAATGCTAGAAAGGGGCTTTTCATGAAACAACAATAGTCCTTTCAGATTGACAGTGAGAGCAAAGATACAGCACTTCCCGAAAAGAGGAGGGAAGAATGTGTGAGTGTGTATTGGGGTATGGAAGATAAAAAATAGAGGTAATGCAGAGGAACTTTTGCCTACAGTATGTATCAGAGAGATAGACGGTACAACAAACAGAAGAAATACACATGCTATATCAACTAAGAGACATTCTAAGCCATTGCAAAATATTTGAATCCCATTTTAAAATGTACATTATTTCTAATATTTAAAATGAAACACTGTTTCCAAAGGTGTACTGGTATACTGGTGTTGATAATGCAGTTAGTGTGACATTGCCTAAATACAGAAACTGCGATCCAGCTAGCACACCTACTGGGGAACATGGTTACTGCCGTCTTGGGACTTCGCGCAAGAGATAATGTCCTGTTGATGAAAATTTGATTTCTGTGCAGAATCAATTAATTTATATTGTAAACTCCCAAAATAGCAAGCTGCCCAGTTTATGACTGAAAGTCAATCTATCGTTATTGCAAATATTTGCCACAAGCTTTAAACAGTAAAAACAATCAAGATGAATGTTACAAAGACAATGTTGTTGCACTGGAGTAACCAGTGTTAAAACTCCTCATCCTAAAATTAGTTCAGAAGCTCCAAAGCTCAGCAAGACAACATATGTAAGTCAGTATTGCGTATGCGTCAGCAATATTAAAGCTAGAGCATGTGTGTGTACTGAATTATATAGCATATTGAAGTCTACACAATGATAAATCTGCGCAATTTAAACAAAACACTGAATTGGGGTACATTTTGTGTGTGTGTGTGTGTGTGTGTGTGTGCAAACACACTCACTGGTGGTGACTTCTTTAATCATTTCAGCCGAGGCATGGCATCCATTAACTATGTGTCTGGTCCAAAGGGACAAATCCTTGGTCGTCTCAGCTCGGAACAGATGTGCCTCAATGCCCAGACTAGTGCCAGTTCGTGTGGCAAATGACAGCTCTGTACCAAACTGGGGGGATCCTCGATCTGGCCCAGAATGGACCAGTCTGAAAAGACACACACAAGTACACATGGGTTAGGTGAATTGGAAATGGCTAAACTGGCTGTGTGTGCTTGTGTGTGCTCCCAAGTAAGTATATTGTGATTGCGCCCAAAGCCATTATTAATATGTGTGTGTGCATGTGCGTGTGTGTATGTACATACGTGTATATATTTACTGTATATATGTGTGTATATATACTGCATACATGTGTGAGTAGACAGTGTATACTGCATATATGTGTGCATAT
>JAODUH010003845.1:0-10000 GCA_027564835.1 Typhlichthys subterraneus
CCCCCCCCCCCCCCCCCCCCCCCCCGCCCCCCCCCCCCCCCCCCCCCCCCCCCCCCCCCCCCCCCCCCCCCCCCCCAATACAGGTCCAGATAGGTTACTTAACAATACATTGGATTTGAACTCAAACAGGAATGATATTGTAAATGTACCATTATCCCCCCCCCCCCAAAAGTCAGCAAATTAAGCATAATTGTTTTGTCCTATAGCCTTTGACTTTACGGCTAAGTTAGAACACATTACAGTAAATCACAATACCTATCACAAACAAGCGCAATACAAATGGTACTAGGGAGCATGGTTCCAAGGTGCGTCTACGAATACAAACTAAAAAGTTATTGCGTTCATTATGAAAAACGTTTAATAGATGTTCTTGTTATTGGAGCAGCAATCTACAACCATGGACAAAAATTAAACGAGACCACTGCACATACATTTTTTTTATAAATATACTGTAAATAACAACAAAAAATATATTTTTTTTTATAAATGTAGAAATACATACAAATATGTAAAAAACTATTATAAATGGTAAAACCAGAGAAATATATAAAAAATATATAAACAAAACATCAAAATAAATGGGCACAATCTGAGACGCAGAAGTGTGACAGAAAGCGGCAGACCGTGAGCGAGGCGATGCCCTTCTGGTAGGAGCGCAGGGCCTCTGCGATGGCGCTCATCGCAGCGCTGTAGTCCCCGTCCTCCAGGTGGGCCAGGCACTGCTCCGCCTGGGAGAACTCCTTCAGGCTGTTAAGCCAGAAATAGAAGTGCTCTGATGCCACGCGGGTCCGCAGGCTCTGGTAGAGCTCACTGGAGAATTCGTGGCACCCCTGGTGGGGAAGGAGGGGAACAGCAGCAGTAGTTATGCACAATAGCACTTAAAGCACTACACTCAAAAAAGGCCTAAGTAGGTCTAAAAAAGGACATTTGCATAGTTGCAAATTGCATGGTTTGCAGCCAAAGAGAATAGATTAGCGGGGTGTAACCAGACCCAAAAGGCTCTATTGGTGCTTTGTTTACATCCCACTGGGCCATACACCTCTGGATAATTTATATAAATAATAAACGACTGCAGCAGCCCATAACTGTATCTCTTCATCTAGCTCTGCCACCTTTTCGAAACAAACACTTGGACTTCAAGTCATTGCACTTACTTAGCCACACCCACTGGTCGCTAAATATCATTGCACTTACTTAGCCACACCCACTGGTCGCTAAATGTTATTGCACTTACTTAGCCACACCCACTGGTCGCTGATTGCGTCGCCATCCAGGGTGGCTGTTTAAACGCTAAAGCCAACAGACTGTTATGTCAGCGAAAATACATTTCAGAGAAATAGTCAGGCAGAGCACGACGATTTCTATAATAATAGTGCTAAAAATGTTAAAACAACAGCACAGATATTATTTCTATCCATCCATCCATAAAAGACAGCTTCTATAAACGGTCATGGCAGTTTTGGCCCAGCCAGTCAAATAACCCACATGGCTATTATTAATGTTCCGGACGCTTCCGTCTCAAAGGGAGCAGGACGTTACCATGCGCGACGCCTGCCGTGCAATGCGGTACACCGTCCAGCCGTTGGCGATATTCTCCAGCTGCTGTTTGATGACCATCTTCACCTCAGCTGACAGAGACGACTGGCTCGCCACAAAGATCACCGTTGCCAAGGAAACCTGCAGCGTGACATTGCAGTGTCAAATCTTAAGGAGATGCAGGGACCCCCCCCCGCCCCCGACTGCAAATCAGATATTCATGTGTGCCTAATAAACCAAATGGTCATTTCTCTTTTTTTATTTATTTAAATAAATAAATAAAAAAAAATTTTAAATGTATTTATTAAAATATATCTTTAAATAAATACATATATTTATCACTTTAACTGTTATTGTGTTTTTTTTTTCTGAACATAGCTATGTTTAACGATTAAAGATTATGATCTGCATAACATAAAACAAAGCTAAAACAATCCTCTGTAGGGGGAGGAGAGGGATGTGATCTGTAGCAGATAGAGTAGAGAGAAACACCAGCCAAACAACAACTTTCTGCAACGGCACAAGCTGGCGCGCGTGCCGTTGAGCAAGACCAAATTCACAAGGCCCTTTTTCTTTTCTATTTTTAAAGCTCCATAGCGGCTCATCCATGAGCCTCACCAGGAGCTCCTGCTGCTTGTCAGTGGAGGAATGGCTGGCCACTCTGTAGAGGTCCACCAAATCCCCCAGCATGCCATCTCCAAGCACCGGCAGGTGACTGGCGATGGCAGCCAAGGCGTGGCACATGAGGACACGCGACGAGTCGCAGGAGGAGTGGAGCTGGCTCAGCAGGAACTCCACCACCGATTGGCTGAGGTGCGGCCGACTCTTCAGCAGCTGGACCAATGAGGCGAGGGCCGTCTACAATTCAAAAAAGGCCAAGATGAACAGAGAAGGGGAGGGTAACAGAGTCCCTAGTCTCTACTCGCTACTGTGGCATCTTACTTTGAGAGTAGCCTGGGCACTGGGACTGTTATCCAGGCTGCAAAGCATCAGGAGAGCCTCCACTCCTAGCACTGTGTCGTGTTCCAGCTGCACTGTGTCTAGGGGAAGACAGGACAACACAGAGGAAACCAACTGTAAGCTTTCAGTGAATGAACACGCACACACACACACACACGCTGGAAGCAGGAGATGCACACAGTAGGGGAAGACAATGGGTTTGCTCCAACTGTCATGGCACGGCATCAACGAACCTTTCTCTGGGCAGGAAATGGCAATGTTGGTCAGCACGATGACGCCGTGCGCAGACACCGCCAGGTTGCTGTGGTAACAGCATTCTTGCGCGAGCTTGACCAGGTCAGTGAGCCGAGGCGGAACTAAAGCATTTCCTGAGAAGAGCAAGATTTGAAAATATTTCAACATAAATCTGTTTTTCAATAATGAACTTCAAACCAAGCACCTAATCCTATAAATACTATTAGTTGTATACGGTTAAGTACTTCAATGTAAACCACACCTGTCATAGGGTTGAAGTATTGCTTGATGGCAATTGTTCCAGACAGGGTGGAAAGGACAGCCAACATCCCCTGTTTCAGGCTGTTATAAGGGCTAGTCAAAGCACACTCACACAGGGTCTGTGGCCAAAGACATACAAAACACACCATTAACACCAGGGATTTAACAAGAAAGAGGATGAGCATTTGCATCTGAAACTATACCTGAGTGTTTTCTCTGAGCCAAAGGTGCGGAGCCCTTTTTGCCAACAGCTTCAAATCCTGAATGGCGAGCCTCTTGACAGCTTTTCTTGGGTCGTCTTTTAGATATTGAAGAAGAAGCTGTAACTGTAGGGCGTTGATGACGGAATCAATTATTTTAATATTTAAATGAAGGTGTCATTGTTGACAGACAGGATAAAAAGATTGTTTAAACAAGAAAAAACAACAACAATAACAACAGAGGTTTCAGCATACATTATTAAATCAATAGACCTCGTCAGTCGTGTCGTCACGGGAGCACTTCAGGTCTAAAATTCTGAAGTGAATACGAACGCAGAATGGCATTCTTCTTATCGTTTAGTTTTTGGTTATGCCATGCTCCGGTTTTATTCAGTGCTAATAAATTGAGTATTTTTGCATACATTTCAGATATGTTGAGGTTTTCATTTTCAAGTTATATGCGGTTTGCTAACTGCAAAAGGAAAACGTCAACTACCGGTGCAGATTACATGCGTCACAGCTCGAAAAGTTTAAATAAAGCGGGGGGGCTCCATTTTACCTTCTCGTTTCTAATAGCAAGCTACATTATCCCTTCGAAAATGTGTGCAAGCTAATAGTTTTAATAGGTAGTATTTTAATAGTGTTAATGTAAAAGAAAACATAGTGAATATGAATCATTGTGTTATGAAATGTGTCAAATACACACTGAGACTGTGTGTGCATTTACATAACATTTGTGACACCTTGCTGAACTGACAAAGAGAAAATGATTAGAATTATTATTAATAATGCTAGATTAACGGATTATACTGTAATGTGTTACTTGTTAGCTACGGTACCTGACACCAACATGCGATACCACCTTTCCCTTCTTCTCAACAAGCCCTGCAACCTGGCCTTGACTTGAGATGAACTGCTCTACATTCTCAGATTAAAAATTATTCTCCCCCCTTGATAAACTCTTTTGATCATCCTTGAAAAAGGAATTAAACGCTGTAAAACTAATATGGACAGACATAGCCGCGCTCTTACTAATGTAAGTTGCTCTGGTAACATCACAGTCCTGCGAGTGCACCGGGTGACGCATTTTAAATGCGCTGTAGCAATAAAATGCTTACTTTGACTACTTGGCGGTCTGGAAATGTGGGAACACCAGTAGTTTCCAGTGGGAATATGTGCCTTTGAGAAAACTGGTAAATTTGCAACATATGAGTTAATCACAGACTGTGGTAGAGAACAATATCGAAAACGCCATTCATTTTTCTTAAAGGGAAAACGTCTTAGACATGGAAGTTCTTATATGGGCATAATGACTGGCGAGGTCTATAAAATCTATTTATTAAATCATTTGATTAGTATTCAATGCAAAGTCAAAGTCCTGGTCGTATACCTGCTTAGGGATATCGATGAGCGAAGAAGCGGCAAGCTGTGTGAAGGTGTGGAGAGTCACAATGACCATAGGGGTGGATGGGTAAGAGTTGAGCAGTTGCTGTAGAAGCTCTCTGGTGCTGGAGGCCAGGTGGGCATCATGGTGCATGTGCTGGAGCACTGGGATTAAATTCAGCTTCAGATCCACAGGAGTATCCAAACCTGGGAGCAAAAGATGAACAAAGATCTAAACAAAATACTATATAGTCATAATGCTATATATATATATATATATGAATTCATCACAAGTGTTTTCACCTTGAATCATCTCACTGATCTTGTTGCAAATACCAGCTGCAAAGTCCCTGAAAGTAACAACACAGAACATGACATTTCTAAAAATGCTAAACCGATTATACTTGGAAATGTATATAGATATTTTACATATTAAAAACTACAATATAGTTTTAAAACACCACATACTTTGATTGTGCAGAGAAGCTTGCAGCAGCAAATATGGCCGCCTCCACTTCCACATTATCATGAGAGTCCAGACTTTGCCGAATGGTGTGATGGGCATTCTTTCTGTCTGGGATGACAGAGGCCAAACTTCCAAGCATTCTGAATGGAAAACAACAAGAAATATGTGAATGCATGTGTCATACAGTATAGGATGCTACTTGTGCTAGCAAGACACCTCAGCTGACCAAGAATATGAATTTAATTTTTAGATAAAATCACCTAAGAGTGATGGCTCTGGCCACAGGGTCATTACTATGGATGACAGAGAAAACCCGTTTAACAAATTCGTCCACGTTGAGGATCTTCTCCAGGTGCTTCTCGCTTTGTTGAGTTACCTTTAGCACACAGAGCCGTAAGAAATTGTTCCTGAAAGACAAGGCATAACCAGGTATTAAAGCAATTAGAAACTTTGCTTGAAGATTGAATGATACATTGACTTGGTAGTAGTCGTGATTCTGATCGTGCAACTATTCTAATATACAGTATTATTGGTTGCTTACAATGGCTGGTGTATGACCTAGCCAACTACTGACAAATGTAGGCTACATGTAAGTCGTTCTGTATAGAAGCTTATGCAAATTTCATAATGTACAAATGTAAAGTGAAACTCAACGTAACAAGACTTTTTGCTTAAATGTATACTCCTCATCCTAATGCATGCATGTGCGGAGTAGTTTGCATTTCATGGTTGGCCCTACTCCTTCGCTCATAGGTGTTTATAGCTCCTTCTCCCAGCAACGTACGACAATGCACATAAATAAACATAATATAAATAGCGAGCTGGTGATTTCAGTGGTGCTATAATGTATAGCAAATTAAAATCGTTCCTTTGTTACAGTATCCAATACTTAATACCAGTTTGGTGAAGCAACAAGAGTTTAACCATTTCTGACTGAATCAAAATAATAAAAATCGACTTTTTAGTTATGATCAGGTAGGGTGTGCCTCAATCATGTTTGTGTGAAAATAAGAAGAATCCCCATACCCTAGTCTGAAGATGTCTGCTAGTTTCAGAAAAGCAGAGTTGATCAAGATGGGAAACGGGTACTTCTGGAAAAGCTTGGGAAAAAGCACCACTGCTTCACACTGTTCACCGAGCTTGCCCGACCTCAATCCTGTGGTACAATAACGGCAAAACACACCGACGTGATACATTACAATATGCTAAATATGAATACCGGTAGCTAATATTTAGCTAGCTACTGCAACACACACACACACACACCTTTATCCAAATCCATGAGAGCAGAGTTGGCATCAAGCTCCTGTTCCCCACAGCCAACATCTGACAAGAAAGAACGTGCTGTTGAAAGCGACATTCTTATTTTGTATTAGAAAATAACCTGTAAAAACGTTGACAGTGGTTGCATCCCACTAGTATCTCAACAGTGGTTGCGAATCGTTCACACAATAAAAGCTTTTCCGGTTATAGTTTTCATTATAAACGTACGCATAATGTTCGATTTACATTTTAATCCATATTTTAACATTGATTGGCTAATCAATGTGAGTGAGTGAGTGAATATTACACAATTTGCGATATCAAAGACAGTATCGGTAATTTTATGTAAAGTACATTAAACCACAGATTAATTTCCACATTCCATTTAAATGCATTGCAGTTATTTCCAAAATACGAATGCTGCTCTTTTATTATTACGTTGATATAATATATAATATAGTAAAACAAATAGATGTTTTATATATCAAGAAACACTTTTAGAATATTTTGCTACAGAGCTGTGCTACAAAATAAAACAAACAGAAATGGGAGGAGTTCCCGCAGAGGAAAAGAACGACCCACCAATAGCTGAGCTTGCGCAAGTTTAGCGGGGGATTACGACGTTTTGGATCACACTGTTCGCGGGAAATACAACAGCCGACAAATTCCATTTGATCGTAGCAGCAATATTGTATTGTAGCAAAATAATTTTAGATCGCCTTCTGCCATAACACAGATATGCTTTTTCGCTCCATTGTTGACAGATCAGTGTGCAGGTCGAGACGTAATGGTAAGAAAAACTAAGTATCTAAGATCACTACTACCGGTAGATGTGTATGGACCAAGGTATTGCTGTTCAGAAGCTATCGGTTTACTAGCTAACACAAGAGTTAAACACTTTACTTTTAAGCATGTATTATTTTTTATTCATAGTTTAAAAGCCAATGGAAAGATGCCCTACCTGTACTTATTTCACACTGTGCGATCCGGGTTATATTCATACTATCGGTACTATTGCGCCGTTTAATAGGTCGTCATTATGTGTCCCTGCGTACTAGTCAGTGTGAACACATTTAGATTGGTAACTTTACCGGTACTTTAAAAAAATGCTTATTTACTAACAGGAAGCCAAAGATACCACTTAAGCTCTCTCCTAGAGCATTACCAGTGCGTCCGACATGATGAGCATATCTCGTATGGAAACTTGGGCGTCGCGGTGCCTCCGTTTGGGCTGCAGTTTTCTTCTGGTAAGTGATCCCTGGACCTGAAGTCCAGGGATCTTTGTTTTATACTTGAAGACAGTTCACTTGAAAGCTGGTCCTGTGGTCATCTAACATCAGATTTTTTGTTTTAGTAAGGGGTCAGGAGAGTGTCCTCGCAGTAGCCAATGAGGAAGGCATTGTTAGGCTCTACAACACAGAGACTCATACAAACCCAGTTCTGAAAGGTGAATATATTGACTGTCAAAGCTGATAACTGTGCTTTATGCTGTTGAATCTAATGTATCTGGTTTTCTCAGCTGTCTTATTTGGTGTTTCAGAATTATCCCATAGAGCTCCATTCAAAAAGTGGCATGTCTCCTCTATATAATGTCTTTTGTTGAACCCTGTACTGAATTATTTTTGCATTACATATTAACAGAATGGATGGCTCATGAGAATGCTGTTTTTGACATAGCGTGGGTACCCGGGGAGGCTAGCTTGGTAGGTCACTTTACCAATACATGTTTAGTGTGCAACATTTCTAAAATACACTAGTGTTTAGTACAGTGCCCAGATGCCTTTCATTGAACTATGTATTTATATCATATTCAGGTCACTGCATCAGGTGACCAGATGGCCAAGCTGTGGGATGTGAAGTCAGGGGAGCTAATAGGTAGCTTCAGGGGCCACCAGTGTAGCCTCAAGTCTGTTGCCTTTCCACAGCAGGAAAAAGGTATTCTACACACCGAATTAACATGTCACCCCATTTGCACTGTTTAATTATCTGACTTAATGTCTTAATTGGGTTCTTCTGACAGCTGTATTCTCTACTGGAGGACGAGATGGCAATATTATGGTCTGGGATACTCGATGCAGCAAAAAAGGTATGATTTCATGTGTAAATGTGCAAAAAAAATGTATTTTCCCCATTGTCGACATATGTACACTTGCTCATAATATGAATGTAAACTCAACATGTCGTATGTTGTTTCAGATGGTTTTTATAAACAGGTGAAACAGATCAGTGGTGCCCACAACAAAACGGACAGGAACACCCCGTCCAAACTGAAAAAGAGACGTTTGAGCACACGAGGCATGGCTCCCACTGTGGTGAGTTCCCCTCAGCCAAGCACTTTCCAGGCCTGTAGGTATGGCCTTGCCTGGCCTGGATTTGGAATTGTGAAAAAATATTGCATTTGCCCTACATTTGCCAAGTTGTAGACTGTTGTTTCAAAACCTCAGCAGTAGGCATGGGACAGGAACTTGTGGTTCTTGATGTTAATACAATTGAGTAGTGTACTTTGATAAGTAGTACATCCAGAATTATGACTAAGAATTACATTTTCATTTCAGGACTCGCAGCAAAGCGTCACAGTTGTTTTATTTAGGGATGAGTACACCCTTATCTCATCTGGGGCTGTTGATGGGTGAGTACCACCACTGCTAGTGTCTTTGTCATATGCACTAAATTTGTAAAAACTAACAATCAACTGTACTGTTAAACAAACACATGCACTAAAGTGACAGCTCGCTTTATTAACGTGCTAAAGTTGCAGTGCGCTTTGCTTTTGTTTACTAGGATTATCAAGGTGTGGGATCTTCGGAAAAACTACACTGCCCATCGTCAAGATCCTGTGCCTTTGCACATGTTCCCCTACCCTGGTACAAGCACAAGAAAACTAGGTGCGGTTCTTTTTTGTTTTACGGGTCGTGTTTATCCAGAATTGTGTGACCACTACTAAGAATAAGCCGATTCATATTTTTTGTGTATTGCAGGTTATTCAGGACTTGTTTTGGACTCGACAGGATCTAACCTAATGGCAAACTGTACGGATGACAACATCTACATGTTTAATATTAGTGGACTAAAAACCTCTCCAGGTATACATGTATTATTTTCAGAAATGATTGCATATATTAGCATGTTTTATACAATATTTTTTTTTTTTTTGCATTGCTTTGGTTAGTATGCTGAGGAGTGGCAGCTTCAGTTACCTTTGTTTAGCACTAGATGGGGCAAGTAATACAAGGTATTCACAACAACTGGTCTCTGCTCATTCTTGAGCAAGCAGACATTTGGTTGCGTTTTAATGCCAGTCTCAAAACAAGATTGTGGGTACCAGGCTTTATCCTAGTATGTATGACATTGACAAAATTTGCCAAGCAAGGGAGCTATTTTATAAAATACTGTCACACAAATAATTTCTTGAACCATTTGCTGTGAAAATAGTGTGTGTATATGTTGTTTTTTTTGTCTCCCTAAGAATTTTCTCGTCTTGGTCTTTCACTTAACATATTATCTACCACAGATACCGAGTACCTCTTATATTCCATATTTCTTTGATATTTGTGTTTCCACTGCATACTCATTTGAGATGTTAAAGTCTGTCTGTTCTCTGCAGTGGCTGTCTTCAATGGCCACCTCAACTCATCATTTTATGTCAAGTCTACCATTAGCCCAGATGACCAGTTCTTGGCCAGTGGCTCAAGTGACC
>JAODUH010003847.1:0-11083 GCA_027564835.1 Typhlichthys subterraneus
AACACACAGCCATTAATGTCTAAACCGCTGGCAACAAAAGTGAGTACACGCCTAAGTGAAAATGTCCAAACTGGGCCCAATTAGCCATTTTCCTTTCCACTTTTGTGAGATACTGTATGTGGTGCGTGGTGCGTGTTGCATGCTAACCAAAATAAGAAACAAACCAAACAACTACATGTGTGGTGCCAGGAGGGTCATACAGTGTGCTGCAACACACCTATATATGTGATCTGCCCAGGTGCCCCTAATTAGCCTGATTAGGCCCTACCCTAGCCAATAAGGACCACAGGCCTGCTAAAACAAGGCAGGGCCGTCACAATACTGTGCAGTATTTATATAAAATAAATTAAATGTATTTGTTTGTTTGTATGGCCCTCTACACATGTTCCAGAGAAGCGCCACGGCTCTCCGGTCCCCTCCCAGAGTCCCCTGGTCCCGACAAAGCCCAAGGCCCTGGCTGGGACGCCCGGCACTGGTGGGGATGCGATGACCTTTCGGGTCCCGAAGGACTACCCACACTCCCGCTTCAGCAAAGCCCCCCTGGCGGTGTACCCACCCAAAGGAGCACGTAGCAAGCCGTGGTAGGTATACACAAGCGTCTCTATATTTACTTGCCATATTAATCAGATTTTAGATATTTAAGCGCTCCGTGAGAAGATCTGATTGGTTGAGAGCCCCTATCTCTTTGTAAGTCAACTTTGGTTTTTTGACCGCTCTGAAAATAATTCTGACCAATAAGAGCCTCTTGTTGCAGGTAAATCTACCTGGCTTGTCAGGTTTGTCTCTTGCGCTTCACAATACTTGCTGTCTTTTATCGTTTTTAGCTATCTCTCTTTGTTACTCTCCAAACGAGATATATATTAGTATTTTAAACATTAAAATGTCAGCAAACAATGTTCTATGTAAAGACATACAAGTCCATTATTTCTTTGTTTATATTTGGAAACACTGTCTGTCTGAGGTCTGAGGTTCTCTATGCTGTATTGAATTGAGCCTGCTCCCCCACCAGTGTTTCCCTCCCGGTCGTGAGCCTGGAGAAGATGCCATGCCTTGGCCGCGCCGACACAACCTCGTCGCAGATCCGCCTCTGCTCCTCCTCTTCTTCCCCCGGGGACAAGCTAGCCAACGGCCGCTGTGCCGGCGGTGCTCCATCCAGCCCCCCTTCCTCCTCTTCCTCCTCCTCCACCGACGGGCGGCCCAGCCCGGTGCGCTCCCCTCTGGCCAGACGGCCGGACCGCAGGCCGCCCCCCTCGCCCTCCATAAGAGCCGGTGTTCCTCCCCTGCACACGTCTCAGCCGGAGAGGAGGGCCCAGAGCGCCACCAAGCCGTCATCAACGAGGACACACTGCCGGCTGTCAGGTGGGGGTTGTTGGCTGTCTGCCCCAGTCCGTCTCCTGGTCCTCTGAAGGAACTGTGCCCACCAACCACCTTGTTGGCGTCAGTTTTCTGAAAATGAGGTTGTGGGCACTCTCGGTGCTAAACACGCGTTTGGTGAACATGGGCCCTAAAGGTACTCTAGCACATCAACTAGTGTTGAATTGTGTAATGACGTCTTGAGAGAGAATGTTGTCACGCTCCGTGTGTGCAGTATGTCAACATATGCTGGAGTTGATGGAGCGTGGCACAACAACAATAAACACTGTCTATTTCCTCAGATACACACTGCACAAACCTGATTTATACACACGCACACACATGCACACAGCCAATCTGAGAGGTAGAGGTAGCATGTTTCTGATGTCATGGGGTCAATTGTAAGGTTATAGTTTAACATTTTTCATTTGCTTTTTATTTCGTTTGACTTGTTAGTTTAGGCATTTTACTAGTTAAGTTTAGTTTCTTTTTTTGTGTTACTTTTAGTCTTTTGTAATATTGTCAGAAAAAGTATTGTGAACTCAACAAAAACCTCTTACAATTTTAGAAAAATTAAAACTAAGGACATTTACTCTGTAACTGTATTTTAGTTAGTTTTTCAACCAGACAATACAGTTTAAGTTGGTTAACTTTTTTTTTGTAATGCCTAGTTTTTATTTTTATTTCAGTACTTGCCACACAACCCAGTGGCAGGGTTGATGGATGTCTACTAAATTACTAGAGTAAGACATTGTGATGGGCGATTTCGATCGTGCCGAGGGGTGGGGGTGGTATACATTATTTTTTCTTAGCCTAATTTATTAAACTTCTAACATGTAGCTCTAATTATAAATGATTGACTGTCTATGAAATTGAAGTAGTAGTAGTTAATAAATGACTATAAGCAGGCCAGGCAGTAGCCTACTTACTATTTTGTGCCTATTCTCCCCTATTCATCGTGTTTCCGTACTTTTCCTATGCCCTATGCGTAGGCCTGGTCTGGTCTGTAATAATGGCGTCGGCAAAATAGTCTGTAAAAATGGTTCCACTTCGTCAGTTTATAGCCTACATGATGAAATGGGACTCTTCTGTAGTGGTGTGCAGGATTTATATGCTCATATAATTGGCACAAAAGATGGACAGACGGCGATGATTGTCGTCAGATAGCGAACAACCATACGGTAGGCTACCGGTACAGCAAAGTGTGAGCAGAAGTAGTAAACTATGAAGTTGTTTCGTTTTGCTGTTGTTAGCATTACGTTAGCATAATGCATTGATTGCATTGCCAGATCTATGTAGACATCGAGATGGTGTGATACAGCCAAGGCACGAGTGTATTTTGCATCTGCTTGCACGTGTGTGTATGTGTGAGAGGGAAGGTCATCCTTATCACAGCAGTTAGGCGAGCCTCAATTGAAGCGTATTACGCTTGTTTCACCAGATATTTATAACTTTGTCTGAGCGCTGCTTTGACACTTTTCACTACTTTTTTAACTCTTTTAAATATTTTTTTTCTCAATGCTTGAAAAACATTGTGACGGGGCATTGTGATCTGCGATGGACGATGGCATCGACTATCGGCCCAAACCTATTTCATAGTTGGGTGTGGTCTTATGAGGTACCTCGGAGGCTGTTACTAATGGTAACTGATGCACACATGGTTAATCTTCAGTTGTTATCGCCGTGACCTTTGCCCTTTCTGTGCTGGGTCTTCAGGGAGGGCACTATTGGGTCACGGCGTGGAGACTGCTGGCTCGCCCACTCAGTTGCTCTCTCCCGTTCTACCTTTTTGTTGTCTTCATTGGTCTGTCTACTTTCTCACGTTCTTCGTACTCATTCTCTCCTTCTGGTCTGTATTCCTTCTTTTTCTGTTCGGCCAAGATCCAATGGGTTTAAACCAGATGCCTGGTCCTCTCAGAATAAGCAGCGACAAAGTAAATAATGGTGACAAATGAGCTTAGCGTGGATGGTTCTTACAAAAATGCTGAATTGCCTAATTAAAACTAAAGATTTTATCATTAAAAGTATTTATGTAAAACTACCTGTACAAACATTATGTAAATGTGAAGCAGTTTGCTTTCCTTCTTTTGTTTTCTCAAAACTTTCTTTCTTAGTTTTTATTTTAATTGTGTAATGTACTGTAGTAAAAAGATAAATGGGGCCCTGCTGCCAAAATCTGCTTTTTCTGTGTAAGATTTCCCCACCTCCTGCATCTCAGCAGTGTTTTAGCTTTCTTTTTGTTTCTTCTCAAATTGTCCCTCCTTTTTCTATTGCACGTTTTTGGCAATTTCTTTGCAGAAATATTTTTTATTTCTGCCTTAATTTTTGTTTCTCTTTTTTTTATATTTTTTTATAATTGGTTTATTTTCTTTCTTTCACTCTGTTTCTGTGCCTATATCAACCGATCCTACATGATCAAGTTGCATTCACCAGTAGCTGTCATCTATCAGGCCACAAACAGAGAAATGACTGTCGCTAGATTACAGCTCTCAGAACATATGTGTTTGAGTGAGCCTTCTGGTTACTGCTTGTTTGTCATGCTCACAGCCTTGTCTAGTGGAGGTATTTTAATTTGTTCAGAAATTATTTAGATGGCTGTGATTTCCGTGTGTGTGTGTGTGTGTGTGTGTGTGTGTGTTACAGTGGCACCCCAAAATAAAGTGGTGTCACAATAAACAAATGTCTTTTAATAAATAATTAATGATTTTAGACATTTACTATAATCACTAATAGTGAAATAACCTATTTCACTACATACTACGGTACATTATCTAGACAGCCCAGGTTCAAAATTTAAAAAATTTAATTCAAGTGCTATACTTAAATTTTCCAATTTACTATAAAAATAATACAGTATACGTTTAATAATTTTTAATTAACATTCCAAGCAACAGTTGCTTTCATTGCTAACATATCAAAAGATACAGTTGACTATTTCACCGCCCTCCCTGTACGTTTGTAAACAATAAAGCAGGCAGCTGTTAACCGTCGACTCACTGCAATGTTTAATATCTGTTTTACACCGGGAAAACACTAGCATGTAGCAGCCCTGTCAATTATAGCCTCTTGACCTGTGCTACTGCCTAATGAAAGTTACTGTGGGAGTCTGGATACAGTGGAGCCTAAATGAAATTACTACCAAATGAGAGACTAAGCTTTCTGTTTCTCTCTAACCACAGCAAGAGTGTTCGACCCAAACAAGCACTGTGGAGTCCAGGATCCAGAGAGCAAGCGACCCTGCACTCGTTCTCTCACCTGCAAGGTATCCCTCTCTTTATCTCTTCCAAACGACTCAGCAACAGCCAATCACATCAGTGATCACATAATGCTTGGCACTTAATGTTCACCTGTGCCTATAGTGAGCATGACCAAACGTTGAGCTTTTTTCAGCAAGGATATTCACACTCGTGCTGTCCAATTGGATCAAACATTCACAGATGTGTAGCCTTTTTTCCTGCTATATTCTCCTTTTTATTCCATTTTCTTTCTCACTATGTCTAAACATCTTTATTTTCAGTTGATAACTGTGAGAGATGCTTAAGCTTTAGAGGAACTGTACTGACCTTGACATGGTAATTATAGATGTCTGGCTGGCACAGAACATCAGACAGCACTAATACTTTATTTTACTGCCCTTTAATTATCCCAGCTGCCTCTATTGAGCATTTCAGTGTCATTAAGGAACAAAGGTTATATAAGAGCGACGTCTTTGAGTGGTTGGTGATACTAGTGGGTTGAAACGTGTCCAACGGAATTACGTTTTTCTTTTTTAAATGGTAGGTGAATAGAGACATTCTCATGCCGCGATGGCCCTGGAAGTTCTGACGCCATAAGCAAGACATGACACAATGCAACAATGCAGCTTTGGGAATAAAATAAGCTTTAGTCTGTCAAAGACCCCCAGGCTATAGTCAGCTATAAGATAATACACCTTTTGTCAAATTCACCAAATATCTCTTACTTAAATTAAAATGCTTACTCACCCTTCTATGTGCGTGCTGAGAAAAGAATCCTGTAGGCTACTTCTACATAGCCCCGACTCCGTAAAGTGGTGAACATCGCTCACAACACAACAACAAAGCCACGTTATAGGGATATTGTTATAATTTGAGCTCAAAGTTAGCAGGTCTTCTCGAGAATGATTGACCATGCCGTGCCTTTAACGAATTGGCTTTATTTACAGCTTTACACTGCTCAGGAGCAAGCAGACAATTGTCAAAATGCCTCCTCAAATTAAAGCATTTAAAGGAGTAGTGTGTAGTATTTGCTTGACAAGATACTATAGCAGTTTGGGTTGAACAGTTAGGTTAAAGGTAGTATCATAGGACCACCTATTTATCTTTTCAGAATCTGCAGCTGGGTAGCCAACTGTCACCACTTAAGCCTGATTTGTGCTTCAGAGGGTCTGCGTTGGTAATGTCATGTGCGGGTGTACGCTGACTTGCTCAGCATTTATAGTTGTGCGGCCGAGTTGCGTTAGAATTGTTTACTGAGCATGTGAAGCCCCAAATACGGAAATTATGTCTGGTTAAATTCATTGTAAACTATTTGAAATATGCATATAAAAAACATGTTTTCCCAGCGAATCTTAGTTACACAAACATTGACCATTGGACTCTGTGCCGAGACAATAGTAGTCTATTTATAGAACAGCACTTTTTGTATTTTCGCTGCCCGAACATCAGGGAAGTCCCCAAGTCGAGTTGCTGAGTGTAGTCTTGGTTAATGTTCAATGCATATAAAAACAATTCTTTACTGCGAATCTCAAAATTATACCCTGGTTGTCAAAAGGAAAGAGTTTGTGCATTTAGGTTACAAGATGTTGTTATAAAATAACGATTGCTGCTAATGCACTCAGGCATACAGGCATGCATCCACTAGACCAGGGGTAGGGAACTGATTCAACTTAGTGGGTCGTTATCAGGCTTGTAACACACACACTTCTAACTTTGTTCATCGGAATCAGGTGTGTTGGAGCAGGGAGACATCTAAAACATGCAGGGCTGCGGCTCTCCAGGACCAGGGTTCCCTACCCCTGCATTAGACAATTGTTGCTGGGTGGTAAACACCTCCCTTTTCGGCAAACACGCTTTTATGCATGCGGCATGCGCAGCCTGGCTCTACGGGCCGATGTGGGTCTGTGGGATCCGCGGGCCCCTCGCAGACGCATTTTGACATTGAGGTATAAACCAGGCTTTAGCCACCATAACATTGACGCAACACAACAGATACACAGTGGCTACTGCCATCGGTATTTGCAGTCATTGTATTTGCCGATGTGTTTATGGCAGTCAAGAAGGTGAATATAGGTAGATACCCTAGACTGTGTGTGTATATATGGATAAACTCTCTGTTACCCATAGCTTTTCTCAAGAACGGATTTAAACACTGATGGCTCTGGCCTTCGCCATCTTTGCAGTACCTGACTCCGTCTCTAACGCCCCCTATAGAATAAAATAGTACAGACAGCACTTCCGCATTAGATATTTGGAAGGAGGGGAGGTGACTTTTCCCCCTTTATGCATACAGTATATGCAGACCAGAACGACCATGCAATTGCCAAGCAATGAGGAGGTCCATTTCACAATAATATTGCCCATTATTTGGCTCTGGGGGTGTTTGTGGGTATTTTTATTATATACTATTAATTCCCAAGTACCTACGATCAATCAGAGGCCAAAACTCTATTTCTGCAGCAAACTGTTTTGGGCTAAATTGACTTTGTTTCAGGCCATGCATGATAGATTTAGCTGTCTGCTTATGTCAGCCTTCCGCACGGCCTCCACAGCAAAATGTTGTTAGTGACACGCCCATTTAAGAGACCAGAAACGTTCCATTTTTGCTTCCATTGAAATTGTTACAGTTCTCTCTTTCTATCATTACACAATCTTTGCGTATGTATTTATTTCTCAGCACGAGGTTCCCGCTTGGTAGATAATTATAACAGCCGGTAAATCAGTGCATACCTAGCACGCCTCCTTGAGCAAGATACCTAACCTCTTCCTGCTGCTTGTAATACGTGAAATTGTAGTCCCTGTATGTTGTCTAAATCATGACCTAATTGTTATTACAATTAGCATTAGAATTACTTTTCACGGAATAGTCAAATTTGCTAATTTCAAGTAGATGAAGGTGAAAAGGGGAGATTAAATATACGTGCCAGCATAATGGCAATAGTTGCCAACCCTATGGAAAGCTGTAAACGGTGCATTTCAAACCTGGTACAGCTTAACCAAACTCATAGCATGTTCTGTCTGTCCTCCTCCAGACCCACTCGTTAACCCACCGCCGGGCTGTTCCTGGCCGAAGGAAACCTTTTGACGTTCTTCTGGCTGAACATAAGAGCCGGCCCAAGGACAAAGATGAAGACAGGGATGCAGTGAAAGAGAAGGAGGGAGACGCCACACCGGGGAAGAAGGAAGTCTGCAGCCAGAGTGTAGCGTCACAGGACACTACATCTCCCAGCAAGCCTCACTGTCCCAACAGCAGACGGCTCAGCACGCTGAAACTACGGTTTGCAAATGCACACATACCCAGGTAGGACGAGAGCCAGGTAGACACACTCAGCTAATAATAACAATTATGTCTGTCTGTCTATGTGGTCAGTCGTCCTCTGTGGTTTAGTTGTCTCATGTCGCATGTCAAAGGGCAGAAACAAACGAGAGCTAGACTGTACCCAATACCAGCATGGTAGACAGTGTGTGTGCATTTTCAGAAACGATAGAGTTCAGTAGTGAGCCGTATCCCCGAACACTGGGCATTCAGTGTCAACTCAAAAGTTGCCTGTTACTTCAAGCAGCCCGTCTGTGTGATTGGGGGTTTATCACAGAACTTTTAAAGTGACATGTCTCTGTATTATCTGGGGTACTATAGCAAGCAGAACCGGTGCACAAAAGCGATTGCATAGACTACTATAGTAAAGCTAAACTCACATCACCACGCAAAATCCATCACACAGTACAGCCTGGTCTACATATTGGCCTGACTTGTACTACTAACACTGTAATAGTTGATCAAAACGCTCCATCGTCAGGTCTACTTTTTAGGTTTCCACAAACACACAAACAACCTTGCATGTTGCCTCTAAATGCGACACGCAACAATCTTGCCAAACAGACCAGGCATAAATATTAACGACCAAACCAATGCTCGTGGCCTAGCAACTATCACATGTGAAACATGTGATTGGTTCATTTTCACCCCATTTACATTAATGTAATGTAGATTAGCACCATTAAGTGTCAGAACAATCTGATGCTTACTAAAAGGTCTCACTTTCAGTAGCTCTTGTTTTGTCTTGTTTGTTTGTGTGTGTGTGTGTGTGTGTGTCTGTATATATGTGTGTGTGTGTCTGTATATTTGTGTGTATATGCACGTGTGTGTGTACATGCATACACTTTTATTATCATTTTTTGTTTTGAGGGGGGGGTTATTCACTGAATACCGTGATGGCCCTGAGGGTTCCACTGTGATAGACTTCAATAGAGGCAAAATATATACTAATATTTAATTTAATATATTTTATCCAGGAACTAAGTTGCCCCTGCTATTTATCTCAAATGTATCCTTTACTAGATTGCTAGCAGAATATATAAACACCCCTTACTTCAAAGACTACCGGGCTGTGTGCAGTATACAATGTGTGCACAAAATCAGGAATACAAGCATATCCTGGACAAAGTTGAAGCTACTGTATATGCATTGCTGGATCTAAATGTAGATTTTTACAAAACAAACCAAAACATTAAAACCGTCCATGCTCATTACTTATGTGTCTGTTGGTAATGCATATTCTATTAAATGTTTTCGTACATGCATTCCCTACCTGGAAAGGAATGCATTGTTGTGCACAGCATCTCTACCTTCTTTTTTTGTTTTGATTGTTTTTAATACACACATCTGCATCAGAGACAAGTGATATTGGCACGCCTTGGTCCATTCATACAGCTGGAGTTATCTAAGGGCATGTGCTTAGTTACACCTGCCTGGACATTTGTCAAGGAGAATCCTTGTAAAGTCTTACTCTTCGCACTAGGGGGTGCTGTAAACATTTGTGCCATGTGACACACTAAACGAATAATGACAATACAGTCATTCAGGTCTAAATATATTTTATTATAGAAATGTTATAATTTCTGTTATATTTTCTTTAGTATTTTCCCATCTTCTCCTCATGGGGTCTTTCACCTGTCCTGGCAGGGTTCCAGGGTCGACGTCCACTTCCCTTCCCACAGCTCCTGTCCCAGCCTGGACCTCTGACCCCTTCCCCCACAGCTGGAGCAGGACCCCGGGGGACAGCGACGAGGGAGACCCCGAGGCTCTGGTGGACAGACCGGCCTACAGATACTCGACACACCACCCGCGACCGCTAGCGGTGAGAGACATACTGCGTGTATCGATGACTGTGTTGCACCTGCTTAGAGATGCCTCCTGTAGGATGTATACTGGCATTCAGTTAACTGTGGTGTGGGCAAACTCTTATTTACAATGATGTAACATCTTGGGACAACCTGCTTAGCTCAAAGATGCGTAAATATCGAACTGTGTCGCTTTACTCACCTCTGTACAACGCCACACGATGACATTCAGGATTCAGTATTTGGGGTTAAATGAACCAAATCTATTCACCATTGGTAAGGTGAGATGCAGTGGAGCTAATGGAAATATTAATGAAAATTCGATAAGGGAGCTGGTTCAATAGTATAGAATCCAAAATGAGTAGCAACTTAAGGTTTACTTAATTTGTAAGTAGTTATAGTCCTTTCTTCACCCGCACTTTTTCTCCTACTGGTCGAGCAATTTGGCTGGAGATGTATATTTATTTAATGAAAAACCTTAAATACAGCAACCTTGGCACAATTCAAAATATATGGAATATAATGCAGTAAGGATTATCAAACATATGCTTTAGACATTGGCCTGTTTCAAATTTTTCAACACATATAGGCTTCATATAGCCTACTCTCCTGTCCTATTTTCTTTGGGGGAAGTAAATGATAAATACATTTTAATTAATGTATTAGCCCCTGGACTTTAATATCTCATGATTACGTTAAAAATGTTATGCATATTCAAAACATCTGTCTTTGGGGATGATCTAAGATCAACTATAGCTGACTTAAAACAATAAGTCTAGTACACATTTTGGCAATAATGCATTTGCCAAGTGTATGACATCTCCTACAAAACTATAATAATTTAGAAATAAAAACGTTACAAATAAATGTTCACTTTTTAGCCACTTTTTATTGTCCAGCCCTACTACTACTGGAGAATGAGACAGTGTTAAAGTCTATCAAAGGATGGGGTGCACATTAAAATATCCAATATAGGACATAACAGTCTGAACCGATAATAGTAGGCCTATTCTAGGTTACGTTTACACTGTCAAGTGGTTAAATGAGCGGTTTAATACGCATATGGTCTAAGTACAGCTCCGATATCATCGGGCGGCCCCAGTCCGTCTATCATGTTGTTATTGGAGGGGGGGGGGAACAAAAACACTTGTTCTAAAAATTGAGGGGTACACATCCCCTCCATCCCCCCCCACCCCCCCACCCCCTGAAATCTACGCCTATGACTTCATAAGTATTTTTTACGGTGTAAAACAAAGTCCGTGTTTAGTACATTGTAAATAACGATTTCAGGAAAATATCTAATTCCGAATTTTCTGACAGATATTGCGATTGTAATTTGATTTGCGATATGTTTTTTAAAGTCAAGATTTAAA
>JAODUH010003848.1:0-10550 GCA_027564835.1 Typhlichthys subterraneus
ATAAAGTAGGGCAGAACCTCCTCCCACCCCCCCCCCCCCCCCAAAAAAAGAAGATACATACACACACAAACGCAATGTCTCTGCACCAGCACCATAACTCAGTAAGAGCCACGAAATGATCTAGTTTACAGGAATAGGAGCCAGAGACCTACAGTATATAGCCGTCACTAGTAACAACGGGACGTTTATCCATCCTCCCTTTACAACTGCCACCATCTCTGTTCTATGATTACATTAGCGCGGTGACAGAGAGCCCTGATGTTCATAAGATCTACTATACGTCTCCATGCATAATGATGCAGGCTTTCCTCAGCACAAGCTAAGCCACAGTGTGAAACCCCAACAACTACGTCCTGACAATCTGCTTCCCCACTGCTGTACATTACAACGCTATAGCATGTAAGGAGGAAACCTTTTGGAGGAACATTCCCTTCCAATTCTATGATGGTGGTGACAGAGTGACATTTGTGCTACTCGGTGGGACAGCCAGTGTTTGGCGTTGCTGACTGCTCAGAAACTTTACAAAGGCAGCTTGGGTACTGATGTTGTGCTACAGTACACTTGTTCCAAGTGATTTTCACCAAGGGGAATTGTTTTAGCATCTTAAATATAATCTTACTTAGAACAAACATTTGGAATTAATGCCCAATATTAACACTTTGAGAACACTGCTGAAAATAAACCATATGTGGTTCAAAACCCATAAAACTATGTTCAAAACGCGTTTGAGTACTAGCAGTAAAGCAGTTGTAGCCTCACGTCAACACAGCTACGTGGAAGTCGGGGCGGGGTGGGCAGTGGCTTGTTAAATTTAAAGTAACAGTCACTGAAATCTGACCGTTATTTGAGAGTTGTAGTTGTGCTATTCCACATAATTTATTTGGTCTTTTCACCTAAGCTGGTCAACTACATTGCTTTGAGAAGTCAAGGAACTGTGTCAACAAGTAAAAAGGAACATGAAATGACTCCTTTTCTGACTCCACACTATTGTGTGTTTTTTGTTTGTGACTAAGGACTAAAACACGATCAAAGGATGTTCAAGTGTTTGAATTTGATTGAAAACCAATCAAATTCACAAGGACATCACTATAGACTCAATAGGACATGGGCATTGGGCATAACAGAAACCTCTGGAAGCAACAACAGATGCAAATGTCAAACTAGATGAAAGTAAAAGCAAACAATGCAATCATCTGTGCTTGTGTCAAGTAATAATCCTTAAAATTAGAGTCTGTAAATGGCACAGTGATATCTAGAAATAAATGAACGAAAATAATATACAGTAATGACTAAAATAAGTAGAGGGTTATTATAAAAAAAGTCCAAATCACTATTACAAAGCTAAAGAATTACAAGAAATTGGACCAAACATACTGGAATTGGAACAAAATACTGAATATATTGACATGGATGCCCGAAATTAGTGGGTGTTTTACAAAACATTACAAAAACGTGCTGTCCAACACATTCAAGAAAAATAACAGAATCGAGCACATGCTCACTGCAAACACAACTGGAACAATGTCTACTATTTGCAGCTAAGTGATTTCTGAATTTTAGATGGAAAACAGAGTGCTGGATGTGTGTAGTACGTACGTGTGTAATCTTAAAACACAAAATGGCCTACGTATATATTATATATATATATATATGGCCTACTGCATGGCTCTTAAATCCTTTAAGCATTTCAGTCTTGAAAGGAAAGAGAGAGACAAGCAGAGAAAATGAGAGGGAAACGGGGATAGACAGATGGAAAGAAGACAGAAAAAGCAGGAAGGAATTTGCATGATCTGCTTAAGTGTTTCTCCATCTCACTGTAATAGCCCAGTAACAGACAATATGTTCCACCTCCTTTTGAAGAGCGATACACTAAAAAGTGTTTGTGTGTGCGTGTGTGTGTGGAGGGGGAAGGGGGGTAAAAAGAGAGGGAAAAGAAAAGAATTGGGTGAGAGAATGTATGGCACGAGGAAGAGAGAACAAGGACAAGCTAAACATCAGGAGCTTTTGATTCCCCCATAAAATACTCCCTTAAAGGACGCTCCTGAATTGACTTGCTGAAAAAAGCAATCGCAGTCGATTTAATCTCTGCAAAAAAACAAAACAAAAAAAAGAGAAAAAAAAATGTTCAAATGGTCACCGTAGCACAAGCCTGGAAGAGCCCCTGCTGGGCATGAAAGAGCTTCTCTCCTTTACTGTCTAACACCCGCTCTTTCATTCCACCTCCCATCTGTACTGTCAGACTCCCATTCACATCTTCAACCGCCTCACCAGGACAAGTCATGAATTAGTCATTCGTTTTCCATTAACACAATCTAAGGTTTTATGTGAAACCAATAACACTTTGAATTGTATATTTATATTTTTTTGATTTTGTGTATATATATATATATATAGTTGTGATTTGGTCATTGAATTATAATGCATGAATATCTGGGCATACAAGCCAATGTGAAACAAAAATTAAGGCAAAATATACTGCTTATACTGCTCTGTTGCGACTACAGCTGGTGTAGAAATCAACATTAAGGTTTTACTTGATATGCCTCATAAGGCATTAAAGTCATTGCATGGATTGGGCAATGAGGTGTTATACAGAATATATGAGAGTGCTATGGACTGCAAAGGCTCGCTGAAAGCTCAATACCGTTTCCTAGATCTGATGGACTTGGGGGGGGGGAATGTGCTACTGAGGTCAGAACATCTATTTGAGCAACTAAACAGACAGAAGAAGCTCTGAAGTTCCCTGGGAAGTGTTGGCAGGAGCTGTGACCCAGACACAGCGTCCTACGGTGGAGAAACCGGGGCGAGGGCTCCTCTGGTGGATCCCTAGAGCCCTGGGTCAGAGGAGGTGAGATGGACAGAAGAGGACAGACAGATCTCTATTTTCCCTTAACGCTATTTGCACTTTGAAGAAAACGAGAAAAAAATAAATAAAAAATTAAAAAATAAAAAACAAGGGAGCGGAGGCCTATGAAAAGAGTAGGAGAAAAAACATTTGAGAGAGAGAGAGAGAGAGATCGACCTCCCTGAGTTTCAGAAGAGGTGGAAATAGCTGGCCCACTTGTAGACACACTTTTCTGTTGCTAGCTGCCTGTCCTCAATGTACTGGAGTAGCTAACCTATATAGGTCCGCTCTGCGCTACAGCATAGCATGCACAGAGAGCATGAGAGCAAGACAGAAACACACACACACACACACGCACACACACACACACACAGGGGGGTGTGCTAAAATCAGGCCGCTCTTGCCGTAAGCCACTGCTGAATGCAGTCACCTGCGCTGCTAGCATAGCTTGCTAGCGGGCAGCCAGCTGCTCCTCTAATTAACAACACGTCTACACCAGAGACCTGAGCATATGGATGAGTAGATAAGCTAGGTGCTGGTGCTATAAAAGATGGCTGTGCCATACGGCGTTGCTGTGTTGGTGGATAGGAGTACGACAAGGTTACCTGACCGTACTCTTTGAACTGGAAGAGTTGCGGAAGAGACTTTGATGTAGTTGATCATTTACAGATGGTAATGAAGGGGTTAGATGCTTCTCTGAAAGGAATATCCATCGTGAGGTTGTTTTTTTTTCCGGTGAGCAATTACAGGTCTGGTTTTGCTGACATCACTCTCCACCTGCTAGACACTTACTGCTGTGGCTTGAATTCAGATGATCTGATAGACAATTAATCACACAGCTCAGTCCAAACAAGGCATTAGAACAGGGGTCTTCTGTACTGCATGCGGGTGAGGCAAAATTGGAAGGGCATCAATGCACTTACCTCTAAATTAAAAAAATCTAAATGGCCGTGAATATATTACATATTAATAGGAACGCCCCTCAACATCTCACAATTACCGACGCGTGTTCACAGGCCGACTAATACGCCTCACAAATAAAGATAGTACAGAACGAAACAGGTAGAAAACTAACAGTGACCTGCGACCACTTCTCTAATGCTAACAGCTTTCATAATGAGCCAATTAGGGTGGCTGAATCATGACTATAAACACAAAACAGCAATGCAGTAATGGGTCAACAATGCTGCGCGAGTCATGAATGTAACCTTAACTTAACTTACACAAACATCTACACAGTGTCAGCAACCAATGCCATACTAATGGACCCTACTAAACCACACGCATTAAGGCATTCACGAGAACAGAAACTAATGTGCATGCAGCCAGAGGGCATCAAAAGCTAACAGGCACACGCAGACACGCTCACGCAAACACAAACCGTCAGTTTCGCTTGCATTAGCCTCTACACAAAAAAGAACAACACACAATTATGTGAAGCCATTTAAATCTACATAAAGAAAAAGTGCATTAGCCAAAGACAGTCAACAGAACTCTGCTTGTGTGTGTGTGTGTGTGTGTGCGTGTGTGTGCGTGTGTGAGAGATTGAGTGAGTGAGATAGAGAGAATGAGAGAGAGAGAGAGAGAGAGAGAGAGAAACAGAATGTCCTTTCTCGCCATATTTCCCATCAAAAGCCATTATCTCAATAAAAGACAGATATGAGACATTCCTCATTTCAATAATGCATAGTAATGAATATACAAATGTGCTTCCATATGCAGAATATACAGTATATCGTACTGCACATACAGGTAGATGTATATGTAGTGTAGGTGTAGCCTGCCAGATAGTCTGTCAGTTATCCATTATCAATCTACTATTGTATTAGAATTAATTTAGACATTCAACGCAAAGTGTTATTGGTCATATATTTGCTTTATAGAAAAGTACTGTACCGTATGTTGTTAAATGGCTTTTTAGTTTGTACCAGACATTAACAACTCAAGTATTAGCATCAGTCATATTCCATGTTTTTGTTGAACAAATGTTAAGAGTGCGATGCAAACCATGTAGCATTCATTTAAGTTGGTGGATCATATCAGAGTCCTATATTTTAAATGTTTTAAATTCAAACAATACACCTTAAACCGTAATTTAACCATTGTGATTAACTGACTGGGTCATTGAAGCACAATTCTGCTCACATACAAAGGCATGGCTTTAGCCCTTCAACAATCTTTTTAGTTGTATGTGCAGAGTGGGAAAAATAAAATAACAAAATAATGCATCGGGGCAACAGCTGAGATGAAAAACAGAAATTGGGGGGGGTGTAGAGGAATAGAAAATAAACAAACGTCTCCTGTTTCTATTACAGGCAGCCATTTTTAGACAGTCATCCATTAAGCCTGCTGTGTTCCAAAACTGTCAGCCTCTAGCAAAAGCCAAAGAGGCCATGTCATCAGAGGGTGGTAGGGAGGCAGGGAGGCAGGCAGGCAGGTAGGAAGAAGCACTGCACCCTGGGAATTGTGTGGGTGGAGCTGGGAGTGCGCTACAATATCAGTACTGTGGATGCCATACAGTATGATACCATTGCCGAGAGTAAGATGGATTAGAGTCTGGAGCACAACAGTACTGTTGAACGCATGAGGTGAAAGGAATCAGGAAGGCAGAAAGAAATGGGGGGGGGGGGGGGTGAAGACAAAGAAAGAGAATGGAAAGTTAAAAAAAATAAAAATCTTACTGTTTGGATGGAAGAAAGGGCGGAAGGAAGGAATTGAAGAATGATGGATGGCGGCTATTGCTCAGCATTAAAAAGCATTGTCAAAAGCAGAAAACACAGGAAGAGCAGGAGATAAAAAGTATAGCGTTTTTAAGGTTTTATTCCATTAATCGATCCTCACCTTGCGATGTGCACGTCTTTGTATGCGTGTGCTTGCTTGGGGTTATTATCTTACCTCTGGGCATACGTGTTCAGTCTGTGTGGTGTGGTCTGTCATTTGCCACTCGGTTCTCTTCAGGGCAGCTTTGGCACTCTCCTGCACACATACCAGACACAGTCATCAGTCATACCGAAATCATAGAGCAACCTCGTCGAATCACGTGCGCTGAATCAATGCTACAGTAGGTCAGTCTCCCTAAATATCCGGACAGACGACCGCCTGCATGGTTTGTGCACTGGTAGTTTTATTTGCCACATTCGCTAACACTGGCCAAGATAATGACAACAATACATACAGAAAAACGTATTCATAAAAATGTTATAACAGAGCTACATTTAAAATAGGAACACTTTCTTCAGGATCTCCTTACAGTTTGAGAACCACTGCTGTAGACTATTTCTGATTCTCTGGTTAACATGAAACAAGCATCACCTCCTCAACCCAGTAAAAAAAAAAAACACCCCAAATTATGTTCCCCCCCCAACCAGAAGTTTTGATAGAAATCCAATAGGCCATAAAACGGGGATTTGAGGGGACAATTTTTTGCAGCCAAATATTGGAACAGGGTCGCTCCACAAAGTGCACCAGCAGGAGAAACTCATAAAAAGTGACAGCGAGTTCTGGCCAGGAGGGCATTCTAGGATATAATGAACCGCTTTTCATCGGCAGATTTAAAGACACATCATAGAGGGAAAACAGGCATTCCTTCAAAATAAAGCACTTTTAACTTGGCTGGAATTCCAATGGACCCTGCCTAACTTGGGACGATTATTTATTTCCGCAAAACAACACTCCAGCACAATGAGCGAATTTTATTACTTTGCCACTTATCATTCTGACATAACCACATTACACCACTCACGGAGAAACAAATACCTGACTGGAAAGTCGAGGTGGTTATAAAACACTGAGAATTTCATTAATCTGAATATAAATGTATTAAGCAAATTGGGACACGGCGCTGCGAACAGTCGCCGCCTAAAACCAGCTACAAGAATAACACATTCTACCTACAAGGCAGCACCTAACATGATGGAAGTTCAGTAGGCTAGCTCCACAATAAGAACACGTTACTGTACGTACTGTAAGAACTGATTAATGACAGAAAATGAAATAATCCTATGCAGCTCAGTGTTTCATCCCCCATTGCCTTAACGTTGTCCCCTTTAAGGTAACCTACTGTACCACTCACTTAAAGGAAATGGTTAAAACAATATCCATACAATAGCTAATGGTTTGACTGGTTCCAAGGAAGGAGGCTAGTAATTAGCAGGCTCACTAGCTGTATTACAGTACAATATCACCTGCGCTCATTATTAATCCAGTTGCTGAAATAGAGACCAAACTCTTAAAGGCATATTTAGCTTTTGCAATCTAATTGTAAGATAACACCATTTTTTTCAGATTCAATATCCCCTTTGAAATTCGCAAGTTTACCGTTCTGTGTGTACTGGAAAGAAAACGTGGTACTTCTACCCTTGCAGACCTAGCTCTGTAAATAGGAACATTAACAACGTGGGAAAACACCGCTCTCAACTACAAAGTCTCAATGTGTAGGGCAGCGCTGCGGAGGGATATTTGTCTAGAGAGTGTACTACTTTCTGAGTGTGTGTGTACACAGTATATACTGTATGTTTGTTTGTGCGTGTGTGAGCATACTTCGATGTGTGCGTTCGTGCGTACGCGTGTGTGTGCATGCGTTCGTGCGTACAGTACGCGTGTGTGTGCATGCATGTGTTCTGTATTCGTATCAGTTTGTGCGTATGGAAGTTGATGAAGGCATGGATGTTTGAACACCTACAACTGAAGCCAATCTCATCCCCAGAAAATAAGAGGACACAGAAAGCAAATCCAGGGAAAGAGAGATGTAAGGCACAGAAAGACAGAGGCAGGTGATTTCTGGCTGGAAGAGTGATGCTGAGCGTACTGTATGAAGAAAAATGACTCGCGGGAGCCAAAATGTGATGCGGCGACCAAGTGCCAAGTGAGGCTCCAGTCAGTGCACTGGCACTTTTCGCCACATGGGCAGGGCTGCGGCTCACTGGCCAGCACGGGCCTGCCTGGCACAACATCTCCATTGCATCAGAGAAGGAACGGCTGGCAAGTAATAGACTTGTAGAGGGGTAGTGATGAATGCTGCTGCTGCTGCAGGAACAAATGTGTGCAAAGGATCCATATTGAGTGACAGATGAGTTATTGATAACGCATTCACAATACGGTATTGTTTTGGTTTCCAGTCTAGAAATAGTTAACAGTGTTAAAAGGACCATGAGACATGCTAGATCTACACCAAATATCATGACGTTGGTACAGTGTGATGAACTGTGCTTTCCATTCACGTCCAAAGAAGACATTTTGATCAAAGTTGTGGACTAATTCCTGCACGGCCAGATTGCAGTCACCATTACTCAGCCAAGACATGAAGCCGGTGGACAAAGCAGTCAGTTTACAGTGATGTAAAGGACACCATTGGAGAGCATTGTAGTGATTTGCTGTCTAGACACTAGATTCATCTTTGATCCACAGCCATATTCATGCACTATACTGCTCCAGCCAGCCTCCAGCCTCTCCATCTAATTCTGTTGGAGTTTAAACACTATTGCTGTTCAGATAGAGTTATTGAGAGCTGTGCTTTTCCCGCACTTATTGTGGGACTATACGACTATACATACATACATACATACATACATGTGTATATATTATATATTATATATACACACAAATAATCTACTGTATGCTAAAAGCTTGTTTTCTTTGCTAACTATATTTTGTTGGCTTGTTGATTGATTTTATTTAGTTTAGATACATAGCAATGGTAGTATTAAAAAGGTATGGTTAGCAATTGTAAGGTACTACACTTTTTATCAAATTAATCAAATATCTCCTTGCAGTAAAGTTCTCTGTGCGTGCTAAAAAAAATGATCTGGTACTTCTACACAGCCCTGGCTTCGAAATAGAAACACAAGCAAAGTGGTGCACACAACAGCAAAATCCTTGCCTTCGCTATTTGTTTCCATTGTGTGGGACTACTTTGCTGTAATGACCCTACCTTTACACTGTCCGTAGGAGCTTCGTAGAAACATATTTTGCTGTAATGACCCTACCTTTACACTGTCCGTAGGAGCTTCGTAGAAACATACTTTGCTGTAATGACCCTACCTTTACACTGTCCGTAGGAGCTTCGTAGAAACATACTTTGCTGTAATGACCCTACCTTTACACTGTCCGTAGGAGCTTCGTAGAAACATACTTTGCTGTAATGACCCTACCTTTACACTGTCCGTAGGAGCTTCATAGAAACATACTTTTCTGTAACGACCTGTGCGTCCGCCACTGGCTGTGCCCAGCGCGCCCCAACCGCACACGTGTTGATTGCTTATCGTTTGCACCTGTGTGTCTGTAGGGGTTATACTGTAACTGTTTGTGGATATCTTGTGTTTTGGTGGTCATTGTGGTTATTGTTTCGCCACACTGCGATTGTTGTTGTGTTGTGTGTTCTGTCGGTTGACTACCTGCAACTGCGTGTATTAAACGCCGAGCAAGGCTCGTTCGTCTATTCCCTGGTTTGTATGTTTCTTGTCGTATGTGCACTCACTGCCTCCAGCACTTTATAATAATACATTTGCGTACTGTATTAAAAAAAAAAGAAGAAATTCTTTAAAGACTCATTTTAAAATATGTTTTTAAATTAAATAGTTTTTGGAGACAAAAATGAAACAACACAATGTGGCCTATTAAATATAAATTCTTTGATCTGTATGCTTTAAAGCATAGCATTTACATATAGTTTTCAATTATTCATGCCAAATTTGAGAAAGATTGTAAGAGTGAGAGAGAGTACATTAATTTGAAAGGGAAAAGGAAAGTGAGATTCCAGTGTATAACATTTTAAGGCCGTTTTATTAACATGGGGTTTAGAGATTTCTGTGAAATTTCTACCAAAACTATGTTAAATGATTGAATACCTATTATCAGTATTTTGTCAAATAGTAACCATGGCAACAACATTACTGGCAGGAATGAACAGCAACAGACAAGATGTTTTTAGCTCCTGGTGGGTTGAAAATACTGAACACGTTTAAGAAATAAATTAATAAATAAATGAAAACAGTAAATTAATCTTTCAAGTATCTGAGTCTTTGCAAAACAGCGTGACAGAGATGAAAAGGGTTTGATAGCAAAAATGTTTCTGTGCAAATAGCTGCTGGTGAAATACAACAGGCGAATTGGCTTATCGCAGGAAACAGTACAAAGACAAATGTGTCTTGAGATACTGTACATCCAAACACTTACTGTACACTGCAGGGAGAACACTGCTGTTAGAAAAGGTCATGTCTTGTTTCCCCATTAGCTTGGTTGCGGCAGCGTGTGTGTGTGTGTGTGTGTGTGTGCGTGGGGGTCTCTCACCAGTTCGGCCTGGAGTCGGTGAATCACTTCGTCTTTTTCTCTTAGCTGCTGCAGCAAAGTCTCCTCTCTCCCCATATCCTACACACAAAGACAAGGAGAAAAAAACGCACGCAGCTCATTCATACAAGACCACAAAGAAAGCAGTGTTTTATCTCCTGGCCTGTATTGCCACAGCAGCAATACACAGATCCAAGGACAGCTGACCACAAACACCAGTTTATACAGTATGAGTGTTTGTGCGTGCTTACTAAAGTGCAAGTTCACTACTAGAGGTTTATGTGTTTGTGTGAATGTGTGCGTAAAGTGCAGGCTCACTACTAGAGGTTTATGTGTTTGTGCGTATGTGTGCGTAAAGTGCAGGCTCACTACTAGAGGTTTATGTGTTTGTGCGTATGTGTGCGTAAAGTGCAGGCTCACT
>JAODUH010003849.1:0-11082 GCA_027564835.1 Typhlichthys subterraneus
GAGAGAGAGAGAGAGAGGGGAGAGAGAGAGAGAGAGGGGAGAGGGGGAGAGAGAGGAGAGAGAGAGAGAGAGGGGAGAGGGGGAGAGAGAGGAGAGAGAGAGAGAGAGAGGGAGAGAGAGCGAGAGAGAGGAGAGAGAGAGAGATGTGGTTTAAAAGCAGGTCAGGATGTAATCC
Source organism: Typhlichthys subterraneus (assembly GCA_027564835.1). Classification (NCBI taxonomy): domain Eukaryota; kingdom Metazoa; phylum Chordata; class Actinopteri; order Percopsiformes; family Amblyopsidae; genus Typhlichthys; species Typhlichthys subterraneus. Next base: position 176 of record JAODUH010003849.1, read on the forward strand.
CTGAGGAATGGACGGGGTTCGTCTAAGATCAGTTATCGACACAGCCTGAGAATGCCAGCGTATGGCACATCCAGCACATGCTATGGATGAGACCATGATGAGCATGTACTGTAGATGTCATCCATCTTTGTACTGTTGGCTAACCCTCCTTTACAATGTCACACTGACAAATAACAGAAGGGAACCTATAGTCTCCATCTAATATCACACGTCCTACTCTATCTTAAATGCCTACTGTTTTAGATTGTGTTTTTCTTTATCTATCCCTTCTTCTGAACTAGAAACCGTTTGGTCTGGGCTTCAGAATGAACCACGGTGAGAACGCTGCGAACACGACAGCTTTGAGTAACTGAAAAGCAACACCTTGAAACCGAATAGTTACAGATATCTTGTGCCACTCATTTACGAGAGATCCCCCCCTCCCGTCCCCCCACCTTCCCTTCCCCGTCCACAAGGAAGAGGTCAGAGGTCGTGTGTTAACACAGTGCGTGGCTATTTCTCACCGATGTGTCTCCCCCATCCCCCTCAAAGTCTTTGATCTCGGGTGTGGGTCTTTAAGAAATGTGTGTCATCGCCACACCTGGGCTCCAACCGCGGGGTCACATGTCTCAGAAACATGGGGGATAACGAAACGAAAAGGGGCCACTAGCCTTAAGATATTGCTACTAGAGACACAAACACACACACACACACACACACACGTTAGATGTATACTCCAGGGAAGGGCAGAAAATTAGCCTGTTGAAAAAAATGTGCGACTAGCTTCAAAGAGAGTGGACAGGCGTTTTGTGTATTGCTCCAAGACTGGGCCACATAGCTTTTGATTGACAGCAGGTAGCTCTTGTTTGAGTGGAACCTATCGTGTTTTGGGTTGCCACGGTTACTCATGATAAAATATATAAATCCACCTCTAAGTGGCTGTAGGCACAGTGCCTTACAACACGGAAGAGTTGTTAAACAACACGTTCAAACTGTAATTACAAAACTAGGGTTGCTCCAATCTCTCTGCTAATAATCATAAATTAAAGCTAAACTTAGTTTGCAGGAATGTTTTCGAGCTGCCCTGTCTTGCTAAATGCCGTCGTGGATTTGTTTTTATCACGGATTGGCTGCCCGGTTAAGTGCCAAAACTGAAGCTGATAGTAGTATACATTCGTAAAAATGCAGACTGACGCTAACTTTCCTTGAGGTGTTGTAAGAGAGAGAGAGAGAGAGAGAGAGAGAGAGAGAGATGGGTGCAGAATCATGACAGCTGATGACTGAGTTATGCAGAAGTTTCAGCATGATTAAGACCATAATCTGTAGCTTGCAAGACCCAGAAAAAGCCCCATGGTGGAATCAGAAAGAGAGAGAGAGTGTGTGTGTGTGTGTGTGTGTGTGTGTGTCTGTCTGTGTTTCTTCTTGAGTTAGATCCAATCAGTCCTGGGGTGTAATGGAGTCTCAACAGATCAATAGATAAACGCTCTCAAAGGAACTGAACTAACCCTGAGGGATGGAGAGGTATATAGAAAGAATTGAAAGCTGAACAGGCTAAGATATGGGGAAGATAGTGTACAAGCTCCTAGGTGTTAGCCACTAAGCTACACACACACACAAGCAGAGCGAGGGAAGGTACGACAATGTTGTGTCTTGTGCAGTGCAGTGAGTGTGAGGGTGCAGCGGGCATGTCTTGTATTTCAGCAAAGGGCCACGTAAACATTCTCAAGCGATTTCTTTGCTATAGTTAAAGCACCTGTTCTGATAATACATAGGTTTACAAAAGCAGATCAAAGAGTAGGAATGTGGTATCGGAAGGGAAAGTGGGTCAGGCACGGTTCGACCATGAGGGTGAGTGGGTGAGAGAGAGAGAGAGAGAGAGAGAAATCATCACTACATCTAAGACAGGTAGAGACAGGAGACAAAAGAACAATTCCAGGGGCTTATGTCTCGCTGGTGAAACACTTTTAGGTTGTCACAGCCTGCTATTAGCAAGTCAGTCCCCAGAGGCTGTGAGGGTGAGAGGTCACCGCCTCAGTCGTTATGGTTACCTAACATTTGACTTGAGGGACAACACGGGGTCAAGTCTGGACTTTCTGCCTATGAAACTAGTTTAAACTTTGAAATTAACATATGGTTTAAGATCATAGCAGAGACAGGATAACGTGGAACCATGGAAAAGATAAGCAGAAAGCCAAGGATATATAGAATGAGCCAGGAGCTAGATGTTATATGTTGATTATGACTAGCATAAATCATGAAGATTTCAAAGAACTCTTGTTTTTTACTTAGTTCGGCCTGGTTCATAGCAGCACATTTGTTTTCATACTGTGTGTGTGAGACAGAGAGTAGTATATGAAAGATCTGACGGGCAGTTTGCCCTTTTCAGAATTTAATGGGATTAAAATGTAAGAGAGAGAGAGAGAGAGAGAGAGAGAGAGAGAGAGAGACAGATTAGCGAGCATATTGTATGTCAATATGTGACAAGATAGTTATTCTGTCAGGGTATATTCAATTTAGCCCGCCTGTCAAAATGCCCCATCAACGTCACAGTACTTTAAAGTGTGTGTGAGCATGCCTGTATTCTCCTTGTCACAGTGCCAGTTTGGGTGTGAATGAGCAAGTGTTTGCGTTGGCCTAATCTTTCACTTTCTAGAACAGAGTCTGTTCCTGTTTAAAGGGCATCTTTCACACTATATCCTTCTGTGTGATGTCTTAGCATAAAAGAGTGTGCCTTACTCACTTGGTACAGTAAACCAAATTTGTCAGCAAATCAATACATTCTGGGTATTTCCCGTGCATGTGATTTTGTATTGGGAGCTTCTCTGCAGTGTGTCCCAGATGCCTTCTATGAGCAGGTGAGAATATCTCTAAGCACTATAAAGTCCGATTTTAAATTGAAGTATTTTCTTTTGTTCGTTGATGTGTTAATGTGTTAAACCCACATTTCTGCTGCAACAAAGAGCACTGGCTATGGGGGTGCCATGCTGACAGCATCTTTTATTACCCAAACCAACCACTTGCACATAACGCATTTATCAACCAAATGGCACAAAAGCAGCACAACCGGATCCCGGCTAGAGCCTGCAGCAAACACTTAATGAAACCACAGTCAACACTACGGAGAGAGGCCTACCCTCTGAGTCTACTCAATGTAAAAAGAGAACACTGTATGTTGACTGTATAACCGTGTGATACATAGATCAACGCTGACTCAAATTTCCACCTATAGCATATACATATCTACCCGTCAACTGCCTCAAATGAGTCATCATCAATCATGTCTCACTGAAAAGAAGGGTGTTCCTTGAAGATTGTTAAAATGAAATTATTGGATCCTTTATAAAAAGACGTCCATCCTACCTGACACAGAGATGGTCATGGGTGCTTCCAAGGGCCTGTCGTTGTCCAGGTCGCGGCTCAGCTTCAACTCTCCGGTGTGTTCATTCAGCAGCAGCAGGCTGAGTTCATTCCCCGACTCAAACTTGTAGAGCAACCTGTCGGAGACATCCGGGTCATGGGCCGGGACCATTCCTATTATGCCCGACGGGAAACTGTTGGACTTGTTGGTGACGTAGTTGTTGAAGATGATCTCAAAGTTTTGCAGCACAGGCTCGTTGTCGTTTACGTCCTTTAGACGGATGTGTACAACGGCCCGGCTCACGAGGGGTGCAGATGTAGCTTGGACCACAATAACATACTCCTTCCTGAGCTCGTAGTCCAAGTCGGTAAGGGCTGTGAGGTCGCCGTTGAAAATATCCAGCTGGAAAACCTCTGGAATATTACCCTCCACAATTTGGTACATTATCTGAGCATTTGTGCCCTCATCAGGGTCGGTGGCGCTAATCCGGGCTACGACAGACCCTACCGGGCTGTTCTCCTCCACATCGATAAACAGTTCATCTTTGTCAAACACTGGAGCGTTGTCGTTTATGTCCAAGACCGAGATGTGAATGGAAACAGCTGCACTCCTAGGTTTGTCCCCCTTATCCGTGGCAAAGGCCTTCAGGTTGTACACAGGCACGTTTTCTCTGTCCAGTTTCCTGGCAGTTCTAATAATGCCTGAGTACGGCTCTATAAAGAAGTCCCCTTCTCCATCATCCCCACCCTGGAATGTGTAGCTCAGCCTGCCATTGGAGCCAGAGTCTCTGTCTGAGGCAGAAATCTGGAGAACACTGGTGTAGGCTGGTGCATCTTCAAATACGGTACCCTGGTACATATCTCTGATAAACTGGGGAGAATTGTCATTAGCATCAAGGACTATAATCTCCACGTAGGTTGTGTCTGATTTCTGGGGGATTCCATTGTCTCTGGCAATGATGGCTAATGTGTACGAGGCCTGGTCTTCGTAGTCTATTTCCATTTGAGTTGTGATTGTGCCAGTATCTTGGTCAATTTTAAACTGGGGTACATTGTCCTCCATCACATAAGTAATGCGGGCATTTTCGCCGGTGTCCTCGTCAGTGGCGCTGATCACCACTACGGTGGAACCCACAGGTCGGTCTTCCCTGATATTCACCTGGTAGTTGGCGCTCTGAAAGACAGGCCGGTGTGTGTTGGCGTCAGTCACGTTGATAAACACCTGGGCCGCGTCGTGGCGCGTGCCGTCGGAGGCAGTGACCGTCAAGACGTACTGGCGCTCCTGCTTGTAGTCCAGGGGCAGGGCAAGCGTGACCAGGCCTCCGCCGCTCTGGCTAGTGATGGCAAAGCGGTTCCTGGTGTTGCCGCTGGAGATCTGATAGGTCACGACGCTGTTGACGTCCCTGTCTACCGCCGTCACAGTCAGCACGCTTGTGCCCACCACCGCGTCTTCATTGATCTTCAGCGAGTACACCTTCTCCGTGAACGTCGGCGCGTTGTCGTTCACGTCAAGCACCGTGACGCTGATGCTGGCCGAGGATGACATCACGGGCACCCCGTGGTCCCGGGCCTCCACGCCAAAGGTGTAGAACTCTGTCGCCTCCCGGTCCAGCTCGGAGCACACAGTAATCCAGCCGGTGCTGTTGTTGACGGTGAAAGGGAATCCGGGCCCGGTGTCCGTGAGGCGGTACTCCAGACGAGAGTTCTCCCCTGAATCAGCATCGATTGCCTGGATGTGGATAATGGAGTAACCTATGGCCACGTTCTCCATCACAGTGGTCTGGAAGGGGGTGCTGACAAACATAGGGGCATTGTCGTTAATGTCCACCACCTGCACCACCACCATTCCTGTGCTGTTTATCAGTGGAGGCCTGCCACCATCCTGGGCCTTAATTCGCAAATTGTATTCCCGAATCATCTCGTAGTCTAGAGGATTAATAACATCTATCACGCCTGTGGGGGCGTGAATGTGAAACTGGCCCTTAACGTTGCCACTGATGATGCTGTAATGAACTTTGGCGTTGTTACCCTCGTCTTTGTCCGTAGCATCCACCTGGATGACCTTGGTGTTAATGGCAACATTTTCTGGGACCTGAACAACGTATCGCTTCTCGCTGAATTGTGGGAAGTTGTCGTTCTCGTCCTCCACAGAAATATGGACGGTGGCCGTTGCGCTGCGCGGACCCGGGTCTTTGCCCTGGTCATTGGCCTCCACGATAAGTTGATACTGGGCCTGCGTCTCCCTGTCGGGCTTCTCTCTGATCCGAACAAGCCCATTCCCAGAGTCAATTTCAAATACAGAATTGATCCCTTCTGCGTTTACAATTTTATAGATCATATTGGCATTAGAGGGGGCGTCTCCATCAGTGGCCCGGATGGTCATCACTTCAAAGCCCACCTCAACATTTTCCCTTATGGTGACCCGATATTCTGTCTGCTCAAATACCGGACCATGGTCGTTGGTGTCACTCACAGTGACAGTGAGAAAAGAAGTGGCTGTTCGTTTGGGGTTGCCGTTGTCTGACACCGTGACTTTGAAAACGTGGGTATCTTTCACTTCTCTGTCTAATGGCTGTACGGTTGTTATGCTCCCTGTCTGGGGGCTAATGACAAAAAAGTCATTAGACCGACTGTCAAAGAGGGCTTCCATGGCATACTCCAGCCTCCCCGCCTCGCCATCATCGGGATCAGTAGCCTTTAGTGTAATGACGTGCGTGCCCGCAGGCTCGTTCTCGCGTACTGACACCTGGTAGTTGGGGAGCTGGAATTGCGGGGGATTGTTTGCGTTTCTCTTTTTCCTGTGATTCCATTGACCGGGATTTCTTTTGACTACTTCTGTTGTGAGCCCGTGTTGTTCGGGTGTTATCACAAGCTGCAAACTCAAGCGCACAGAAACTCTACGACTTGGCGAGGTGTGCAGCGTGCAGTGCAAACTCGCCCCGGGCTGTCCTCTGTGGTCACTGCAGAAGTCCTTGACCAGCCACAAATTCCCTTGGCTGAAACCCGCAGCTATGTCATTCCCAACACACAATGTATCCATAAGGGCAATGTTTCGTGTAAATGCAGGCAAACGTTCTGTTACATTCATGAGAACTTTACCTGCGGATAAGCAGGAAGTTGTTCCAAACTTTGAAAGTTGTTTTATGTGAATGCCGGTCTTACCATACGAGTTCTTTCTTTTGTATTTGATAAAACAGTTCTGACAGTGAACAAACACATTAAAATGTGTTAAAATAACGTCTCCAGAAGAGAGGGACCCTGACCTGAAATAAACAGGCATTGGATTATTTAACGTGCGCGCACATTCCACCTTTTTTGACAAACGGACAAGTCCCCTCTGCCATTCCACTTGCAGAAAGTTCTGAATGAATTTAGGGGATAGTGTCCTGTCGATTTTATGGGTCCAACCAGGGCCAATGGAGAGGTTTGTTAAAATGGTCCCAGGTTGTAATGTCTCTGAAAGGTGCAACTCGAAACATCCAACCAGCTCCACGCTAAACAGAACGCAAACACAATACCAAATCCAAAACATCGGTAATTCCATGGTTTAAAAGTGGCAAATCCCATTCAGGCTTGTCAAAAATACATCCATAAAGGCATTAACTATCCTTCTCCAAACAGCGCGTTTTAGTTTTATTCCTCATTGTGAGGTTTTAAATGGAAAAAAGACACTTGACATCCATAGTATCCACGGAGCGCAGCCGCGTTATCCCATGGCAAGTTTTAAATGACTACAAAATGGCTCCGCGTCTCCCCTTCTCTCCTCCTCAGAGGCTGATTTACATAAACCTGCTGCTTCTGTCCCACTGGGACACGTTCAAGGGGGGGCTATTTTTCTCATGGAGATTCGGAAATGTCTTTGCTGGGCATGCCTAACGAGAGCGCGCAAGTGCATTGTTATTCCAAATGAGTGATAGTTTGTAAATATGCATTGTGCGTCTTAAAGCGCAGATCCACCCATTGTTTTTTGAAAAGGTTGATTAGCATCAGTTAATTTCTCCTAAATTCAGCGATACACTTAGTACAGGCTATAGTGTATTGAGGTATCAATGAATACGCAGAAGTAGTTGTTGTGCATACTCTTTAAAGTATATCTAATAAGCAAAAGCGCTAAATGTATTATAATAGCCATTCTATAAAACGTTGCGTTGTTCTATATCAATTTGGAATATTCTAATTCGATATGTGTATCACAATATTAACCAATGACTGAATATTAGCCTACTTATCCCTATAATGTTATTTCCTGCAGTGGTGCAAGTTAATATCCTACCATTTGACAAGATCTGTTACTATAGTAAATTATATGATTTTCTAAACAATCTATAAGAAATTGTAGCTACTTTGACGACGATGAGTAGACATATAGCTTGTGTAAGACTGCCCTCTTTTGGTCTAAAAACTCTAGAGCAATGTTATTGAACCGGTCAAAGGCTATATAGCCTACCATAAGTGTATAATACATTTTTTTTTATCTTATATATCTTTATTTTTTTTACATCATAACATTTCATGTGTATTAACTTCTAGTTAGTATTGAGCCTAATACCTCTGTGTAAATAGTGCAGCTCAATCCAAAATATTACAACAAAATAAAAAGACACTTCCAACCTTAATAGTGAAATAATTTATATAATTCCAATATATAGTACTATTAATACAATAAAAACATTAACATTACTGGATGCTGATGTCTTTCCACATAATTCAACTTTTTTAATCAATTAGTTTGCCATTTTCGCTCCTATACAGTACAGAGAGCATGTGCATACACACACACGTCCGTTATAACTGATGATTCTCCCTAAATGTTGATTTAAATCATAAATCAGTAACACTGCATAAATACAAATTAAAACAGACATGTGTAATCAGTCCTCAGACACCTGTCAGTCAACTTATTAGTGTCCATGTTGGGTACAAAGGGCATCCTCTTCTCATCTCACCCTCCATATTTCTTAGCTCACTTGCCTGTAGTGATTGAGCACCACTCCACCTACACTGTTAGCTGGATATGACCCAGTAAGTCTTTATGAGAACCAGTGAGTCATTATGAGACCCAGTGAGTCTTTCTGGGACCCAGCGAGTCTTTATGAGACCCAGTGAGTCTTTATGAGACCCAGCGAGTCTTTATGGGACCCAGTGAGTCTTTATGGAGTGAATGAAACGTTCACAACTGGAAACAGGGTTCTAAAACTGCCCATCCCCACCAGAGTGACTGGGGGGAGGGGCAGTGATTGCATCCCTCAGCTAGATGGCTGAGGCGTTCTCTGCCCTTCATCGTCCAGTGAGGCTGCTAGCGCTCGTTCACGGCCCAGCTGCAGACTGTATTCGCTCGGCCCCAGGCTGACGATCTTCCCGCTGCCGAGACACTCGTCTCCCTTGTAGAGGACAGCAAACTGGGTCACGTGAGCGAGACAAGAGAGGAGGGAGGAGTCGGTTGGAAGAGGATCGTAATATAAAGCACATAGAAATTAGATTTATGCACATGCAAACCTGTATGCTATTTTTTCAGAATGCTATTCTTTAGCGACTTGTGTTCTGGCATTACCTGTCCAGGTGTTAGAGCCCTGAGAGGCTGGGACAGTGTGATCCACAGAGAGCCGTCCATGTTCAATGTCACACTACAAGGTGCTGCAGAGAATATATTAGTATTGTGACAATTAGAAATTATTTCAGGATATTAAAGCACCACTCTGTTAACCTAGCAGTTATGGTATGAAATGCGTATTATTATGACTTCATCTGCCAGCTTAGCTGTTGCTCTGCTGAACTCAACTGCTGAAGCTAATTATAGGCTGGTAGCAAAACATATTTAAATGCTAATTAAATTATAAATAATACATATTACAACTAACTGTACAGATAGGTTAGTGGATAGGGTTAGTGGAACAGGCTAGATGTTTAACATCAGTCTACTGTTAACTTGCGTTTTTATACAAAGTTTTTAAATGGGGAAAACATGAATATTCACCATCAAACTTCAACAATGCATTGCTCTGTAGGCTGGAAACCAATTGAACTTACTAAGAGGCATCTGGTGGATGAAGCGGAAGTAGCATTCCATCATTTGTGCCCTGACCAGCTCAAGAGGCGGGTCTACCGCTATCCAATGGAAACGGTCCGTTTTGAGAGTATCGCGGAACAGAGCCGGGTGATTTGTAGTGGGACCCTGAGCCATTAGGAGATTTAAAGGCATGTCTAAGTGTTGGTAGGCAACTTCATATGTGAGGAAAAACATCTCATTCCAGACAGGGTGTTTAAATATATTGTGAGTACATGCATAACAGCTCAAAATGGTGCACGTGATTTGACAAAACATGTTCATTTGAGTTTTTAGTTAGAAACCATCTAAATGCAGATTGTTAAAGTATATTTCTAAAGCATGCAATAAACTGATTCAAGGTGAAAGCACTCACTGCAAATATTAAATATTAGTTTAACTTATTCTGGACCTCTACAAAAATCCATAAGACCCTAATTTAGATATTGGAAACCATTAGAACATTCTCAAAATAACCAGCACCCTCCCATTTGTGGCCACAAGTGAGTGCTACAACATTGCACAATGGAATTTAAAGGAAATTGCTTAGCAGAAACAAAAAGGCAAATTTTTTGTTTCACTACAATTATTTTTGCAATGTTATCTTGTTGGATGAGAGGTTTATCTCAAACTTGACTTGATCCAATTAAAAAGCATGCGTGAATGTAATGAGGCATGGGCAAACTCAACAGCTGAATAATAAGACAGACTTAGGACCTTGAGACAGGACTTAATGGAATACTGAGTGAAACGTGTATGTGAGCCTAAAGACCTGAACCCTCCTTTTGTTATACAGTAGCCAGTAGAAAAAAAGATGGCGTTCTATGGCGTCTTTCTCACCACAAACACGTCTCCGGTGGTTATGTCTTTGTCCACTACAAACCACGGGTCTTTCTGTCCTCCTATACGTGCCCTCTGCCCTAGAGTCAGAGTAAACCAACCTGGATGGACCGGAAAAGGATAGAACTGACATATAATGTGCAGCAACAATGTGGGTATGTGTATTTCTCATGATAGATGGATGTATCACTGTATGGTCCGAAGCATGGTTTGCACTAAATGTATGATTTTGTAGTAAATTATACTGTGATTGAATGATATGTTAATAGTTAATGTATGTTGCAAAATATTATAGATATGTTGGCCCTGATGACATTATTCTAACCAAATGTTGTCTTACAACCATTCAGCTCCTGACAATTCAAATAACTGGAAGTCGCTTTCAGTAAAAGTGCCTGCTAAAACTGTTAATGTAAATTAGCCACTAGGTTTACTATTTACCTTTATGTTGGCCCATAACCTTTCCATCCTCAATAGAGACAAGGTTTCCCAGCTTAGGTTCTAGATACTGGTAGAAGAAAAACAACGTATGTGTATATTGATTATAGGCGGAGGAAATCATAATAATAATATTTAGATAGTTCACTCTTCAATTTGGTTGGTTTGAAAGTGATTACATGGTGGCATAGTTTTGTTCAAAGTAATGATATTTGATGTTGTCTGGCACTAGATGTTGCATTAAGCACCA
>JAODUH010003850.1:0-11082 GCA_027564835.1 Typhlichthys subterraneus
TTCTGATTGGATAAAAACTCTAACCTAAAAACAACACGAACATGAAGAGAATATGATGAATATTTTTATATATTTAGAGAAATTTAATTCAAAATTAAATTAACATCAAATTATTATCATGAATTATGTTAGGCCAGCAGAGAAGGCCTTGCTGGCCCTGACGGCCCACCACTGTGACATAGCCTAATCCGAACACCGTTATCTTTTTATAGCTTTGTAGTGGCCGACAGGAAGCGGGATCCAGTGTGGAGCAGGAGCGGAGAGCTAACCAACGGGTGCCCCCCCTACCCTCTCCACGGATTTCAGGTTCATCTGGAATATAACGTGTAGTCTACTTTGTCTGGAGCCATCATCCTTCCTGTCTACTGCCAGTAACCGTGACTGACTTTCATAGACAATTTTTATACACGTAACTCCACCATAAATATTGTTTCCCTGGAATAAATTGTATCAGTGGAATCATCCTTAATTATGATTGCCGGTGTCCATGTATTCAACCTAAATATATCTGGATATGATTTTTGGTCCATATCTCCCAGCCCTAAAATCTACCCAAACTATTTTCAATAAATCCTCTTAAGCCTTATCTCACTAGGCCCTTTTTTTAATTGCAAAAACATTCCCTTTCATTACATAAGTTTTTTTGCAGTTCTGAACAATTTACAAAGCTTATTTTGGTATTAAAATGTAGATAACCCCTGTGAGATTCCAATTCTCAAATTCAGGTGTAATATTCCATGTGGATGACACTGCTTCTTAGTAAATGTAGCTCAAATACCGCATAAATATCTTCTTTTTTAAAACCCTAACCCTAACCCTGACATGTGTGTGCATTTACATGCACATATAAGTCCATAAATATACATATGCAGTATGTGCTTATATGTTGATTTTTTATTAATATATGTACTAATCTACAGTCTGAGTCCAAAGGTTTTATTATCCCTCACTGAGAAATTACATTCCTCTCATCTTTGGGGTGAACTATGACATAACTAGAAATGCCCGCTCATTAGCAAGAGCTGTGATTGTCCAAATCTGACATGTGACCCCTTAAAATATTCGCATGAAACGGAAAAAAGGAGATGACGTTTTAGATCCAGTGTAGTCTTTCGTAGACTATATGTATAAGATGCCAATGTCCTCTCATAAAACTACAACCCCCGAAGTATTGCCGTGTCATATTGAAAGGATGTATTCAAAATTGACTACCAGTAATACATTCTTGCAATGCTTCTGTTCATGGAATATCGTTTTAAAAAGATTTTTGGGTCGATCCAGGGCAAGCTTTCTCAATAACTCCTCACAGATAAGGTGAAGTGTATTTCCAATTCTAAAAACTTATTTTGTGTCGCGATCTTTATAACATGTTTTTGCCAGTCGTGCTGTTATTTTGAACATACTACTGTATGCCTAGAACAACGCGAGTGCGATCTATCCGATGGTTTATTATATGTTACATTCCCTGATATTAAAAAATGTACTTGCGTGTTACGTGAACAAGCGATATTTGCACACGCAAATGTGGGATATGGGTTTTAATCGGACTGACTTTAATGATTGTGATCAATGATTGTTAGATTACATTGATAGCCGAGAGGCTTGGCGATCCACACGAGTATAACAAAGACGATCACACATGTATTTTAACAAATTGGCTTAACTCGAAGAGTGTAGTGGGGGGGTGCGCCGTCAGAATCGGGGGCACTCGATCCTAGGAGGTCAATAACTTTGTTATAAGTGCCAGTTTTTTACACATTTGTAAAGCAATGTTTGTCTAGACAGATGTTTCCTTCCACATATAATTAGAATTCCTAAGTTCCTACTAAGTTAGGATTCACCTCAAAGCTTCTTTGAACTTTCAGCTTTACTCCCACTATCTCTTGCTGTACCTCCTCACCACTTTATTGCCACCCTCCTACTCATTTGCGCCACTCTCCACAAACTATAGACATTTTAACATTAACATTTTAACATTGCAGTCTTTTGGAATTGGCTCCCTTTTATGTATATACAGTGATTTGAAGAAACATTAGCTGACTCATATAAGTTGCTCGTTATTAATTGATTAATGAGCAACTTCAGGTAGTTTTATGTACATTCTCCACTCTATTATTCGTGCCTTCTCAAATAATGGACTGGGATTCAGGTATATTCCTACTACATATAGGCTAGAGCCTAACTTGTGACTTTCTTGAAATGTCTCACTATGTCATGCTATGGTATTCACGGTATTCATTAGGCTGTACTCCACCATACAATCCAAACTGAGCTCATATTGGGGCTTTAAAGCTAATGCCATTACAAATATCACATCCAGTTTGCTTCTAAAGCCCTTAGCGAATCGCATCGTGACTTAGTTCTGGAATCTAATCACGCTCACACACACACACATGCACACACACGCATGCACACACGCATGCATGCATAATATGTTATAGTTGTAAAACATAAGCTAAATAACACTAAACAAATTATTTTGTTACCGATTGTCACCATTGCAATTACATTAATATAGTGATTAAAAGTCAAAATTTGTATAATTAAGGCTTTCTTTAGATTTCGGTAACAAGCTGAGACACAATGTCTTGTTGGAGCCTGACCATTTTCATGGTGTGTTTCATCAAAGTGGCCTTCTTATCACATTGTTATATTATTCACTTCTGTTCTACTTTTTGATCTGTTTCATTGAACAGCATCTATTACAAAACTATAGGACAGAACTATCACTACTTTGCATTGAGAGTCCTCGGTCCTCAGGGCTGCATGGAGCTTCGGGTCCATGGCAGGTTACCTTGTGATTGACATGGCATCAGATACACCTATGACAGGGTGTGGCGAGACCACCGTTATCTCACAAGGCCTTCCCCCCACCTCTCCACTGACATGTCTACACTATCCGGTCTGGTGGGTTTCACATTCACCCTGATCTTACTGCTTGACTCTGGCAGGGGTTGAGAGACACAGTGGGAGCGATGGGGGGAGCGATAGGAGAGAATCTAGGACAGGACTAGGTCAGAATACACATATTGATTTCCTAACTCCGTAAAACATAATGTTACATGAGCTATATATGACTATAAGGCATGACTATATATGACTATATATGACAGTGTGAAAGGCTCACAATGTCAGTCACCATGAGAAGATATTACATGTTGCATTAGTTTGAGTGGTGTGTATTAAATTAAGTTACAAAGTAAATGACAACAAATCTCTATTTTAGGACCTGGATGCATTTTATAAACCTGCTGATGATAGTGTGGCCTGGGTAGGTTAGACATTGCTGATGCTTGACCGTAGACCTATGCGTGTAAATTAATTAAATTGGATCAGCCCCATGAATCGGTTACAACTGTCCAATTGTCACCGATCCAGCCATTTAAGTCAATATCGGACCGATTTCCAATCTCAGTACCGTATCGGTGCCATCCCTAGGTCATACCAGTTATCGTAAGCAACCAACATTGTCTTAGAATAAGAATAAGAATAAGACATACTAATAAAAAGCATATTATTAGGGCTAACAAAAAAATTATATATATTATATATTATAATGCAATACATTACCCTACCTTCATTAACAACATAACGTAGAGGGCTACAAAAACTATACTACCGCAAGTGTATAGTTTGAAGCGATCTGGCTGGAGTTAGAGCGGGGCGTGATGGGAGAACTCAGAAGTTGCATTGCTTCTTTTGTGAGGAAGGGCCTTATTCCTTTAATATTGTTTACTGGAGAATCTGCAAGCACCAGCCACTGTGGTGATTTTGGCTGCACAGGATAGGTGGTTGTTGTCCGGGATCTTGCGGTTGACCATTTCAGACACTATCAGTCCAAAAGAATAAGGAGTGATGATGAAGCTCTGGCAGTGTGAAAGGCTCACAATGTCAGTCACCATGAGAAGAGCAGTCTCTGTGGAGTAAGCAGCCTTGACTGGCGAGGGTCCAGTAGGTTGTGACGTGTGAGATATCTGGAAAGCTGGTTAGAGACCGTGTGCTGAAGAGTTTTTGATAGGATGGAATGGAAAGAGATCAGAAAGAGTGTAACTTCTCTAGTGGGATATTGAAGTCGTCCATGAGTGTGAGCACTGCCCCATTCTAAAAGAAGGAGCTTAAGAGGACATCCATCTCATCTAGGACAGTAGATGACCATTCTAACTGTCATGGTCCGTGGCTGATCAGGCACCGGATCGCTGCAGTCCTGCCTGCCTCGGTAATCATCGCTGCAGTCCCCCTGCCTCGCTACTCATCACTGCAGTCCCCCTGCCTCACCACTCATCGCTGCAGTCCTGCCTGCCTCGGTAATCATCGCTGCAGTCCCCCTGCCTCACCACTCATCACTGCAGTCCCGCCTGCCTCACCACTCATCGCTGCAGTCCCGCCTGCCTCGGTAATCATCGCTGCAGTCCCGCCTGCCTCACCACTCATCACTGCAGTCCCGCCTGCCTCACCACTCATCGCTGCAGTCCCGCCTGCCTCGGTAATCATCGCTGCAGTCCCGCCTGCCTCGCTACTGCTCAGCGCAGGCCCACTTGCTCCTCTGCCTGCCCTGCAGACCCACCTGCCGCTACAACCGACCATGCAGCCAGTCGGCGTGCTGACACTCCCGCCCTGCCGGCCTCCTAGCCCTGCCGTCACTATATCTCCTGCTTGTCCAGGACCCTGAATAAAGCTCTGTTGTTTTTTAACCTGTCGTCTCCTGCCTCTACTTCACGCACTTGGGTCTCTTCCCCACCCCCACCCCACCGGGCCACATCTGACACCTGACCTGAAGTCTAACAGGAAAATTGACAGTGCATAGAATTCAATTGAGGATATTACCAGAAATAGGGGAAAACACAATAGTTCAGCTATTGTAAGAGACAAGTGGGGTGGGTGCAGCAGATATGAAGGACATCTATGTCGAGGTTAGTGACGGTGCCTGTATATTCTGAAAGCACATGGAAAAAAGAACCAACACATACTAACAGGTGGACTAGAGACCCAACAGGGTTACCATCCTGGTCCTACATTTTACAGGTACAGTTAAGGAGGGTACATGTATGTACACATGACCATGGTTAAATGTGTCTCCCAGAAATGTCCAGCCCCAACCAAGAGTTTGTACCTTTTTAGATGCATTCCTTGATCGTGTCTTCTTAGAGTGTACATAGAGAGACAGAAAGAAACAGGGCACAATGACAGCATAGAGGGATGCGGTGTGAAATCCAATTGAAGCTTTGAATGCTCTCCAGAAAAGGCATTAAAAAGTTACTTACCTAAATCTATTATGCTCCACAGGATGTGTCAACCTTTCCGCTCCAAATCGAATCACGGGTCGAGGTAATTGTTTTCACATTAGAAAGACTACACCCTATCTCCATCCTCCCTGATGCTCAACCTCCTGGGCCTGTCTGTCCAAAGTGGAAAATGGCTGAGGTAAAAGGTTTCAGTTGAGTTGTGGATCAATTACATGATAATGTGGATAACACTAATAGAGGTCTTGGGAGTCGTGAAACACAAAATTGTATCTAAAATGTAACATTTATACTACCACAATAAATATAAGTGGTTGGAATTATGAATGTCAATCACTACAAATAAAAACTTGATATGTATCTATGGAGGCAAATAAATCTATTCATTCACACAAGCAGGGTATTATAAAAAAAATGTTTAGTGTGTGAAAATGCTGAAAATAAAATGCACGTCCCTCCAAGCATGTGTAAGGTATTAAATCTAAAACAATACAACATTGTTACTACTGAGTATTGTGTATTGTGTTTTTTGGTTCTCATATAATTTAAAGCAGGGGTGTCCAAACTACGGCTGGAGGGCCATTTGCAGCCCGCGGCAGATTTATTTGCGGCCCACAAGCTTTACCAAAAATTAAATGTGTTGGCTTGTGTTGTAATGATGTGAATCGCACTCCTTTATTTTTAATATTTTTTTACATACTATGTATACATATTATAAAAAAGGGGTTAATTCTAGAGAATAATATGTATTGATATCCGCCATTTTTATTTATTATTTTTGGTAAACTTTAAAAAAAAAAAGCCATTGTGCTTTCAATCTGATTACAACAACAACTACTGTCCATCCATCCATTCATCCATCTTTCCCCGCTTATCCAGAGTCAGGACGCGGGGGCAGCAGCTCCAGCAGGGGACCCCAAACCTCCCTTTCCCTAGCCATATTAGCAAGCTCTGACTGGGGGATCCCGAGACGTTCCTAGGCCAGTGTGGAGATATAATCTCTCCACCTAGTCCTGGGTCTTCCCTGAGGCCTCCTCCCAGCTGGACGTGCCTGGAACTCCTCCCAAGGGATATTTTGCCCAGGGGGCATCCTATAGATGCCCTTACCACTGGCTGTTTTCAACGCAAAGGAGTAGCGGCTCTACTCCGAGTTCCTTCTTTTGTTTGTCCTTTTTCAGTATTCGCTTTTTCTAATCATAACATCCGATAGGAGATATATTCCTCTGCGTCTGTGACTCACAATGAGGAGGAGTTTCACAGAATAAGATATTGAAGAGCCAAGACTAAATTGGACAAAAGTGCACAGACAGAGTTCAGGGCCATTAAGGGGGATATGGGCACATATTGCGTTTGCATTATACTGTAGCTCTCGATAAAAACACTTTTTATGGTGTCAAAACCCAAACCACTGTCAGTCTCCCTTTTTGTCAATGTAGTTGCAATTTTCTTGAATGTCTGTTTGCCCTGAACGAGAGTTGCCATGTTCATTATAGTCAGTATTTCACCACTCTCTTCAATGCAATATATGCTGCTCCTTCAGAAGCTCCGCCCCACACATTGGAAGTGCGTTGCCATGGCTTTAGGATATTGTTGTGAGGTGTGGTCTGCACCACTGTGTTTGTGTTACATTTACAGTACAGAACCAGGGCTGTGTAGACACACCAGAATATTATTTCAGCATACACAGTTAACAGCTAGCGGACCCTGAGTACATTTATGCTGAATTTTACAAAAAGCGTATTTGTAATTTGTAGTGTCAAAATGTTAGTTACTATCAAGTCAATTTGATACCCGCAGAACCGCTTACTGGATGCTATTGTTCTCAAACTTCCCCATCTGGCACCACCATTCCACATGAACTTGCAGTCACACTCTGTACTATGTAGAGTCACATTTCTTTCCCATTGATGTTCACAATCTGAACCTCTTGAATATGTATTGACTTTTGTCTTTTGACTAACAAATAATTGGCTGATTAAGCATAGTGCATTATAACTACACAGTAGGTGAAGCCAGTAAATTACACAGGCTGAATCCCAAAAGTATGCTTCAGTCAATAAATGCCTGTTGTTAGTGATGTACTCAGTCAATACAGTATATATACAGCACAGTATAGGGGGATGGTTTTAGTTAAAATATCAAATGATTTAGGTCTTCTTTTGAAGGCTGAGGTGTAGCATTTTAACATGTCAGTTGTCATTTCAGCTGGACTTTGGTTGACTCTACTACTGAATTGTTCTTGCTTCCTGTGTGCAGTAAAACAAGTTCAGCCATGCATGTTGCAGCAGAGCCTGGCCACAACCGGCGCTAAGGAGGAGAGGTGGCATATGTGATTATTAAAATTGTCTCTCTCCCTCCCGCCCAAACTGAATATCTCAAGCTTAATGTAAGAGCAGCCATGACAGCCCTAGTGTCATTTATCTCTTCATTGCTTCCAGTGTAGGCTTTTGGAATTACCAAAATATTTCTGGAAGTTGGGAGTATAGAGCACTGTGTAAAATATTGTTAGATTTTATACCCACAGCATGAAATTTAATTATTCTACCTTATTCTACCTTGAATTATTCTGCCGCATGTGAGTCCTGATATCTGAAATCTGAAATCCCTCCATAAACTTGTTTTCCTACACTCATAGCTGCCCATTTTAACAAACATTCACCAAAATGCCACCAACATAGACAACAAGCTGCTCCACAGGTGAGAACCAGTGGCCTACGGTAAGACAGCAGGCATGAGGGCAGATCCGCTGACACTTACAATATGCATCCTCTCGCTACAAGCAAAGCACTGTGGGTAAACCTAAGATGTGATGGATGAGGTAATAGTTTGAATGCTTTATGTTTGTGGTGCAGAGTACTGTAATATCATCTGGAGCTTTTGTGTATTCTCTATTCTTTCATAAGATAGTGCTAAAGATGTACTCTATTTTCATTCATTCTCTCTCTCTCTCTCTCTCTCTCTCTCTCTCTCTCTCTCTCTCTCTCTCTCTCTCTCTCTCTCTCTCTAAATCCCTTCACTCTCCAGATGGAACTCTAGCTACATTAGGACTGTGCTCTCCATGCCTGCTGTGGAGTCACCCCAGAGGTGCGCTTTATCCTCCATCGATTCTGGTGGAGAGGCTTGTGTTCAAGAAGCCCAGGGGGCAGAACTCCAGAGAGACATGCAACGTGCCATTACAATCTGTGTGATCAAGGCACTTGTAGTGAACATGGCTGGCACCGGGGCTAAGGGACTTTGAGGGTTGCTGAGAGTTGGGGAAGAGGTGGCGTGTGGGGGGGGAGGGGGTGAAGTAACCTTTCTCAAAACTCCCTGCTGTTTGTCAAAAGGGAAAACATATCCTGGATGTCAATGTGGGCATACACATTTGGGCAGAATGCCCAGAGCTGGTAAGGTTTAACAGTGTTTGTTTGTGTGTTAGCCAAATGCATTGGTTTGGGTAGGGACAGTATAGAGAGCAAACCAACAATTTCCAAAAGTGAAATGCCATTTGCTTATAATAAAATCATTAATAATAATCATATAATGGTATAAAATGTCACTTCCCAGAATCTTGATGGAGTGAGCCACTGATACAATAAAAGTATTCTGACCAAGTGAGGTACGTTAAAATACAACTACCAATGTCATGTCAGTTTGAGCAAATCACCTCTACAATTCACGAACATTGTTGGAAAACAAATTATAGGAATTGCAATATAGGGTGCAGGCAGAGAAGGGTATCATACCAAATGTAAGCCTAAATCTACACTCTTGGGACCTCATGTATATGTACTAATGTGTTGGCGCCCAATTTTAGGTTAATTTTGCCGCACTTTGCGCCTAAAAACATAGAATTGTATGTACAAACCACATGCACATGGCTAAAACGCAATTCTGCCTGTTGAGAAAACACAGCATCGCAAGTTGCGCTTTCATATTCATGCTGTAATGCTGCAAGTCGAGGACCCAAGCGCACAACACGTAGGCAGGACTTGAGAAGCAACAAAAAAGGTTTATTCATTTATCTCAGGAACATGAGGAAACAGCCTATATAGAGACAATAACCAACACTGGACTGGGGAAAACACTGGAGCTATATACACAAGTAGACAAGAAAGGACGACTAAGATTGGCTAACAATAACGAGGGACAGGTGAAACACATCAGACATGATTACACAGATGTGTAGTGAGGAGATAGGACTGACAGAATGTTACACATGCATATGCATTCATGGGAGGATCGAGGGGAGATTGGGAGTGTCGCACAAAAATATGGGAGGAGTTGCGCAAGGAGAGTTTTAACTATTCCGTTGAATGCATGAAAACTGCAATGAAAAGTCAGTGTTGAGGTAAAAATTCTCTGCCTTTGAAAATCTGGTGTAAGCGCGTTTCTTTGGAAAACCAAGCAACGGGAAGATTCATCTCAGCAAGACGAATTCACACACCATGGAGAGACGTGCTGAAGGACTTGATTGCTCATGTGGCGTTAAAATAAGTGTTTATTCCACTCCATCTTTAAATCTTATAGGCTAGTAACCCAAACATGATTCTGTTTTGGTAGAATTACGCCTCTGTTATATATAGGTTTGACGATACATAAAGACAAGTAGGCTATTTATCAATAGGTCTACTTAAGACCTTAAACTTGTTTTCTTTTTCTGAGTCTGCTGTTCCATTGTTTTTGGGCGCAGCAATTTATGGATATGTCTGGAACATAGACCAGTCTTCTCGCTGTGGTACCGCGTTTAGAGGGTGGTGCCAAATGCAGATTACGTGATCGGTCGCAAATTTTGTACATCCAACGTAAATAGCGATGGCACCCCACTATCTGCGGTCTGGATGCGTTCATTTATGCGTTGCGCTCGCTAACGTATGTACATAAGGCCCTTGGTGTTAGCTGTTTCTCACACAAGCATTGCACTTTTTTTTTGCTTTTTTTTTTAGACTAATTTCTTATTTTTAGTTTGTTCACTCAATACCCCATCATGCCATAGTGGGCTTGTCAAAATGTTCAATTTTACAACCAATATAATAAATGTAAAGGCTTAATCGAGTATTGTTTGATATGTCTATCAACCTCCATGTTTTTGTGATGCAGCTATGCATCTGAAAAGTATACCAGAGGCGATAAAGTGTGTGCAAATGCTTGCTCTGCAAAATGTGACATACCACCTCACAGTGGCTGACAAGGTTCTGTTACTACCTCATATATACAGTATACAGTATACAGTACTGAAGAACAGCTGAGGGCCAAACAACAGATAGAACTACCACTATGTGTCTAAAACTCTTCCCTTCAAACACATCACTGGAGAGTTGAAGCATGACGAGGAAATGGGGCTCATGGGAAAGCCAATCTTTACTCTTTAAACTGCTATTCCATCTGCATAATTCAGACACTATCAATTAAATATTAAATATCAATAATGTATATGGTTGTATAAAATCGAACACTTGGCTACTTTCACAAAAGCAATGAACAATTGAACAGTTTGTCATAGCTATACATTTTGTTTAAATCTAGTACACATACAGTAGTGATGCATTGCCTTTTTATCCTTGGTTTTATTTTTAATTACACATTTTGTTACTTGGAAGCTGAACTATATATATAAATACTATATTGTATGTATATATATATATATATATATATATATATATATATATATAGAGAGAGAGAGAGAGGCCGTACTTCTGAGATCTCTGGAAATGTCATAGCCTGTTGATTGTGTGTTCTTAGTCAGAGCACCTCTCCGAGAACCATCACCTTATCGTGGTGGAGACGTTTGTGTGTCCCTATGATCCTGAGAGCTGTGTTGTCTGGAGCCTTGAGCTCCTGGTAGGGTCTCCCAAGGCAAAGT
>JAODUH010003851.1:0-11081 GCA_027564835.1 Typhlichthys subterraneus
GTCTCCTTAAAACTATATAAATGATGTTTCCACCATTGACAAATTCTCTCTCTCTCTCTCTCTCTCTCTCTCTCTCTCTCTCTCTCTCTCGCTCTCTCTAGACCAACATACCCTTTCTCCAGAACGTGTTGTCCAACCACCAGTTTCTCCACTCCACAGTTGACACTCAGTTCATTGACGAGAACCAGGAACTATTCAACCTCAAACCCACACAGAACCGCGCCCAGAAACTACTGCACTACCTAGGTCTGTACACATCGCTCACACACACACACACACAGACACACGCACACGCACATGTAGCTCATTTTCTAACTTAACATTACGAGTTAAAGTGTAATTGCAACCCAGAGCTAAGCTTGACTCCACCCACTACAACTTAGAAAAATATGTCAAGGAGCTGAATGAGTTAAGGGGAGGGGCTGAGAAGGGGACCTCTATTAACATAAATGTTAAATTTGATGACGCATGAGCGGGCTTTTTCTCAATTCCAAGAATGCTAGATACATTCTTGCATCTCCATCTTGATAAATCAACCACAGATTTGAAGTTAAAACATATATTCTCGCATGAAAAACTCTTAAAACAGCATTTCGTGACACAATAACCGAAGTATTTCAAAAATTATATCCAGTGTTGTGTGTTTTCTCGACTGCCATTGCCGATTGTTGATTCGAAATGCATTCTGGGATATTCCATGGACAAGGTCACACACAAGTCACCACTGGATGCATCCTTGGTAAAAACCGTTAATCAAGAACACTTCTTGGTGTTTTATCCGTTCTTGGATAGATGTAAACTTGTGAATTTCAAGAGTACTTGGCTGTGAATGATGACGTTTCACATGTCCACAAGAACAGAGATGAACGCATATTGAGAGTACCGTTGATAACCAGCCAGGTGCTGTGGTGATTTTTTACGGATATGACGTGTACAGTAGTTCTGTTTTCAGCCCATAAAATGCAGATTTTTATAAAAAAGGGGAATTTTGTCAATATTAACACCAGCATTGATGTGTCTCATCACAGATCAATACAATTTATTCGCTTTCAGCTCAAAAAACTAATTTTATATATTTGTAATAGAGAGGCATATCAGTGGCACTGGGTCAGACTTCATCTCTTGGAGGACATTTTCCTTTCAGTGACTCATAATCACTTCAGTTTCCAGTAATTTCCAATAGGATAAGAGCCACCATTTGTTGTTTAACGATGCAACAAGGAGTTTTGCGGAAGTCATAGCATTTCCTAACCTGAGCCTTTGTTTAGGAAGGACAGTGAACTGGCGGCGATTGTCTATTACTGTCGGTAAACGTCACACCTAAACTATGCTTGTAGCTGCCAGTATGATGCTGTTTAGTCAGAGCCGCTGTGAGTCAGACTGAAGTGCAACGATTTCATGCTGTCCACACTTGATTCTCGCGGCGAAGTCAAACTCGAGCTAGTCAGGATGGTCTCGCGAGGCGAAGCGTTTCATGGAGCGACGACTACATTCCATATGAGCCCCATTGTTTCATCACAAATTGCCTTGACGCACTCCATCAATGAGTGTTTTGTATTGAAGAGAACAGTTGAGACCTTAATAATAATAACAATCATTTCTCAAGTGAGTACTCCAATTTTGGAATCATTGTAATAAAATAACCGACCACTGTTATGGTGGTTTCATCCTCTGATGTTCACATTTTCTCTTTGTTGGATAAAGAGGGATAAAGACTGGGGAATGGCAGAAATCCCCTTATAGTGCCTTTAAGGAAAGACAGCAGTAGGTGTTGCAGTTGGTGCATCTGTGCAGAAGGACTTCACGAAAGCTTGCTTAAAGGATGACTCTATCTCTGATATACCTGACCTGCAGGGGGCGATGTTCTAGAGAGTAGGTGCCTTTAAGGCAAATGCCTGCTCTCCTTTAGCCTCTAGACTAGATTTAGGGTAGTCTGATGTGGGATTATCTGCCTGCTGTCAAGAACTCAGGCAGGTAATACCAGAGGCCTAGACCTGCTGTTAAAGTGATTAGTTTAATATCTTAACCCAGCCCGCAGAGTGAGTATCTGGGGGAAGTGGAAATTGAGAGTTCAAGACTTCCTTCAGACTGGAAAGAATAAAAATGACTTTCTTTTGGATGTACTTTTATTGCAATGTTTTGCAGTGCTGCTTGTGTATATAATGGTTATGAAGTGTGAATGGCATCAGAGACTTAAAATATCCAAAAGTGGGATTTGCGATCCTAGTACTAAATGTGTATTATTGGTTAGTGGTGTAGTAGTAGTAATATTTATAAACATAACAGTGAAATAGATATTTCTTGTTTATAATGTAAAATACTTTTGCGCACAGTTTTAGTACATGGTTCATTCATCGTTTTCAACTTATATTATGTATAAGTACAACATTAAAAAGTACTACATTTCTGAAAATACTATAGTAATAATTTACTCTTTAGAGACACAAAGACAACAATATATATCAGGCTAGGTTTTGAAATGATTAAAATAAAATGTTTGTACCTGTCACGATAACTATTTTTGTTTAGCGATATATTGTCCCAGAAATAAATGCGATAAACGATATTGTCAGAATGATGTAAACAACGTTGTTTCACTATTGCCATGTGACATCAATTGTTTGGTTGTTTGATTGGTTAAACCAATTTCATTGCTTGGCTAAGTATTAAAAATAAATCTTGACCCGAAGAAAACAAATGGCACATTTTCGCATTTATTCTTCCAAACTCAATGCAATCATCTGGAAAAACACCTATTAAAACCTTTCTTATGTCAGCAACAGGCATGTAAATAAAACAGGCTATATTATTGACATCTGAAATGATTGAGGTTATGTCCATATATTGCACGATAAGTCGATATAGTAATTATCGTGAATCGTGACAGTACACAGGTTGATTGATTCTTCCTGTCCTCCAGGTCATGTGATGGTGAATGGACCAACCACGCCCATCCCAGTCAAGGCTAAACCCTCCTCCACTGACCCAGTCATCCCGTCTGTCAGCATGGGTGAGTCACATCACACTGTAGTAGTCTTATTTAGTGTCAGACCACATCGTGGGGGAGTGGCATTATAGCCACTCCCCCCCCCCCCCCCCCCCCCCCCTCCCCCCCAAATAAAGGCCCTGGGGCTTCTGAACCAAGGGTAATGGGGAGCGCACCTTCAAACTAGTACAAAGCTAGGGTGGGGGGGGGTTCATTATGCTAGCCGTGCCGTCGCTTGCTAAGGCTCCCCATTCTCCTGCCTGCCTAATGGATAGAGCATGGCACCGACGCTGGCAGGGGTGAAGCTAAAAATGTAACCACTCGTGCTACCGTGATGCACTTTGGAGGGAGAGCCTCTATAGAATGACAAATGGGCTGTCTAGCAGCGTGATACTGTAGGCACAGAGGGCCCGCTGAAGCGCTCCGCTGGAGAAGTTGGAAGGGAGAGGTCTCTGGGCTGAGCTGTGAGTACTCTGCGGAGTCCGTGCCACTTCATTATTTGTCAGGGCCGGGGGGCGGGGGTTTGCCTCTGCGTTCCCCGCCTCGGGTTCTCACCCCCTCCTCCCGTCTCCTGGGGGAGTGGCCCGGGGACGTCTCTGCGGCGGAGCCCGCCTGCCGCACTCTCTGATGAGCTTGCGGAGCCTCTCGCCATCACTGGAGTGCAGCTTGCTCTGCGCCCGCTCGCGCTTCAATGTTGAATAGGCTTTAGAATTGAAAAATGTTACCCCGCTAATATTACCTTGTGGTAGAAAATGTGAATGAATTGGTTGTCTTTCTCATTGATGCTGCTGTCACCTGGTGCCATGCATGACACAGCCATGTTGTGTCCTACCACGCATCCTTGACAATGACTCATTCCATGTTGGAGCAATGGAAGAGCATTCTGGGAGTTGTGAAAAATGTGAGCTAAGGTGCGAATTTCTTTCTTCTTCACAATGTAAGAAATTACACTTGATATTAACATATTGTTCTGTAAAGCGAGCATGCCCTACTAAAGGAACAACATTGTGTGTGAAATTATATTTAAGAAAACACAACAAGACGTATAAATAAAACAAAGCACGCATGTTTCCTGTGGGGGGAGGCTTGATTAATACTTGATTAGATGCTTTATAGCCCAAACATCTGTGGTGTTCTGTTTATTCTACTAAGAGTTACTCTAGTCCTCTAACAGCCAGGTATAAACAGTACTGAATGTTCTTAAAGGAACGAAGGTCTCAACCTTGTTGGAGCGCTATTTGTCTCTTGAGGCCTGTGCTGCTAAAACACAAGAGCATGTTAAGACAAAGAAATCACTTCTATAAATCAGCCATGTTTTCTTTCCATCACGGCAAAACATGAATTTATAACCAAATAATATGAATAATATGAATTACAATCAGGCGCCGCTAATCAGACGTGACATGTTAAAAGACATGAAAATAAAAACAAGCGCGAGGCGACGCCAGCGCAGCGTGACGTGTCTTGTGGCGTGCGCGCACGCTGGTCTAGTTATGCAAATGTAATTTTGATGGCTGGCACGGCCACACCCCAGTTGTCGCATCAAAGCACGCAAGGTCACACGCACGCCGGCGCGCAAACACACTTTTCACCTGCTTTTAAGAGCTTGATGAGGTAGCTGTATGCTACGCGCACGCACACACACACAATGACACACAGGCACCCTGGCATACCTAAAGCCTAGTAATGAGATTTGTAATGTGCTTATATCCTCTCTTTCATTGGACGGAGGGATTGAGAGGAGAGAGGCTTTAGGCCTGTATTATCGCACTCTGCGGGGGGAGGGGTAGGGAGCGGTGGGGAGCTTCATAAAACGAGGGGAAGCAGGGCTCGGGGATGTGCGATTCCATTTTGATGGGGAAAATGGACATATGGTCGTTTGAGGCGTAAAAGGGAAGACTGGTGTGTGGACGGTGGATATTTTTGGTCAGAAATGATTGGGGGGGGGGGGGACACAATTATGTAAACCAATTTATACACACCGACCAGAGAAGCCCCATTCGTTTTCCCTTCATGCCAGCTGTGGAAGAAAGAGAATTAAAATGAAATAACGGAGGACAGGTGAACTGAACCCGCGCTAAAAATAGCCACGTGTGTCTAGAAGTGCGTGATTGAAATATTGATGTGAAACAGACCGAGTGGCAGCTGTCTATGCCTCGACAGGGACAGGGGATTTTCAGTGTTTTGATAGACAATATGGAGGGCTGACAGAAAGGAAGTCCCATTGTGTAGAGAGGATCTCTTCTCATGATCCTTATGTGCACCACCGGGCACTCGCAATGGCCCAGAGTCAGTATACACACCGGTGAGGGCCTGGTCTTCACATTGTTTACGTAAAGGCCATTATTTTGGAATTGGAAACTTTTTATCTGGAAACCTCCCCTCTAGGAGCCTCGCTCCCACATTGCGGCGCGCATAAATCTCCAATGCCGAGGTTCAAACTGTTTGTGTTGCCGCAATTAGGCTTGTTGCAAGTCAATAGTCACGCTCTAAGCTAGACAAATTCTGTGTAGCTGGAATAGATTAGGCACGCAGGCTTGGGGGAAACGCATTGTATGTGTGTGTGGGTGTGCGTGCGTGCGTGCGTGTCACCAAGTCATTATAGGATAGCAGAGCGGGTAAAGGAAAGAGGGATGGAGAGCAAGACAGCCGTAATGAGAGGGAGTGTTTCTTACCAGTATCTGGCAACAATATTGTGATGTGCTGTCAAAGCTCCATTGACGTGTATTTGCCGTCCTCCAGCAAATTCAAGAAACGCGTTGGTCCTTTCATGATTAGCCTTTGCGCGGCTCCAGTGAACTCCTGGGCCCGTGACGTGATTGGCTGATTCACTTCCAAGTACCCGCATCAGCAAGAAAATAACAACACAGGCAACGAGCCGTTGTAAACACTGCTACTGTGGGTGATGTGTGTCTGCCACAACAGTATTGTGTGTGTGTGTGTAAGTGGGTCAGCTCACTAGTAGCGTGAACCTTTTGGGACATGTATCTGCTCGTTCCTTAAGTCTCTGCGGCATTTGGTGACAAACACATGCACAAACACAAGCATGCTCACACAAACAGTTTATTGTTGTTTTTTATTCTGTCGGCGTCTGTCACATTCACAGGCTATTGTTTATTAGCCATGGTCCCAATGCATACGGCCTCCTTTCTTCTGAGTCTCCCGTGTGCGTGTGTTTATACTAGTACGTGTAATGCTGAGTGTAAGCTTGCCTCAACACAGGCAGGAGGTGTGCGTGTGTGTGTGTGTGCGTGCGTGTGTGAGTGAGTGAGTGCATGTTAGCTACACAGATCTTGGTAAGTTCCAGTGTGTCTGTGTATATTGGCACAGGGGTTCCAGCTGACTTCCTTCTCTCTTGTGTGTGTGTTTACCAGAAAGAGAGAGAGAGGGCTCATTCCGCTTGTTGACCTAAGAGACAATTACAGCAAAGATCATTTGTTATCAGAGAGGATGTGCAACAATAAAAGGTCAAGTGTGCATATTTTCCTTTGCGGATGGAGAGAGCGAGCTCAGAGAGGAGGGACTAGGCCAGCACATAGTTGCTCATTAACTAGTCTTATTGATTGATTGATTATTGCATGCGGAGAAGCAGAAATGGCGCTTTATTCTACGGCCTGTCCATTATAGCTACAGTCACAGACCCAAGAGTACCTGATCCCTAAATAAGAATCACAGCATTAGTGTTTAAGTGAGGGTCTTGACTTATTACAAGGACCCAAGACTGTAAACCTAATCTAAATCTAAAATATAGTAGTATCAAACACAGTAAATGTTATAGTTTTTTAAAGGTGTATAAACCATTTATTTTGGTCGTTTAAATTTTGAATACAGTATAATGTATATTTATATTGAAATAGGTTGGTAAAGAAGCATTAATCAGCGTGATTCGGTGTTAACCTCCAAATGAAATTCCTGTTACTTGTAACAAAGATTTTAAAGGCTTTAGTGTATGAGCTCATAATTATCAGTAGGTGTTTAGTTACCGAAGAACCCCAAGCAAACAGTTTGGGGGAAGGGCAGGTACCCTCTGAAATCAGTCTGGACTTCCACCAGCAGCGACCATGGTCAAAGTCACCCAGCGAATAGCGCCTGAATCCCTGGGCACTCACACTTTAAATAGCTAACCTTAGTCACATGACCTGCTATCTGCAGGTGCAATCCTTTTTTCTGAACCGTGTTGGCGGTTGGTTGCCACAGCGCAGGGATGTGCTGTGGACGGCTTTTCTACCGGATGCAGTTTCAGTCTGTAGCTCGCGTTATGACGTGTCGACCTTGTTAGCAGCATAGCTTAGGTGGTATTATTTCACAGTTTCACAGTTAACAAATACTTAAGTCTGTGTCCCCAACAATTATTAGTGCCAGCTTTGTTTCTGCTTCCTGTATAATTTCTTCTTTTCAGCATTTAATTTATCAAAGGCACATTAAGTCGCTGTGCTTTAATTGATTGGTTCCTCTAATGGGTTTAGCAATTAAATGTCAGAATGGCATTCAGTATTCATCTGGTATTCACTTTTATTAATATTTCATCCTATCCGTTCAGATGTTTACCATCTTTCTCTCTGACAGATGTGTGTGTGTGTGTGTGTTTATATGCACCAACGTCCTGTGTAATCCTGATGTCACCCAGGAGAGCCGCCCATTGGCTTCCGTGACGTCCTGCTGCGTGACGGCCCAGAAGGCTTTGCCAAGGCAGTGCGCGCCCACCAAGGCTTGTTGCTGATGGACACCACCTTCAGAGACGCCCATCAGTCGCTCCTGGCAACCAGGGTTCGAACCCACGACCTGAAGAAGATCTCGCCGTTCGTCAGCCACAACTTCAACAACCTCTTCAGCTTGGAGAACTGGGGGGGTGAGTGTGTGCGAGTGAGTGTGTGTTTGTGTGCGTGTGCGTGTGCGTGTGCGTGCGCGCGTCACTTTTTTACCATTTTCTTTTTTTTCCGCAATGTCTGCTCAACATCGTATGCAAGTCATCGGCGATGGACGATAGCATCGTCTGTACAGAATGGCTTAACACACGAGACATGGCTGCGGAATAATGTTTTGAGGCAAATTCACTAAATTATTGTTAGTCTTGAAATTGCCAGCGAATTAAATGTCCTAATTCTCAGGTTGAATTAGCTGCCCAGGAGATGTGCTTCTTTTGTGCACGCTTCCCCAGCTTGAATCATTGTGCACCATCACGCCTATTATAATTGATAGATAAATAGATAGAACACCACAGAGGAAATGACACCTATTCCCTCTCTGGCACTAGAGAAGTGATGAGCTCTTGTTCAGTACCAAGCTGATTACAGATCGCTATGTGCCCTACCAGCAATCTGGCCCTGTGGAAATGGAGCATGGGGATATTATTGCCAGTACCTTACTTTGCCCAGAGCCTACTGAATGGATGCCTGCATTTGGAAGCTAGCCGTGGTCCTGGATTCCTCCCGTAGCATACTGTATGAAGCAGTGTGTTTTTTTTTTTGGGGGGCGGGGGGGGCTGTCCATGGGCCTGTAGCTGACCTCGTCTAGAACTGGAGAGCTAGCGTCTTGTTTACCCAGCGGCCTCAGGGTCCAGACGGGGAGTCCCTTGATGTTACAGCTACTATATGTGAACCCTGTGTGAACATACACTGTAGGTTATACACACTATGGTATTATGTTGGACCATGCTATGAACCAGGTAAAGGTCATGTGTCTTTACTTAAAATGAACACACTGGAAGCTGAGCGTACATTAAACTAATATCTGCTCCTTTGTTTAAACACAGCACTGTCTATTAACCGTAAGTCAGTCATTTATGTAATTTTTTTAATAATCTTGTCTATTAAGTGCACCCATGTATTAACCGCAATTTGTTCAATGTTGCGTCATCGGTTTGGAGGCATATATGTATAAAAAATGAGCATTAGTCAGTAGACTACCAGCAGGTAAATATAAACGTTGCGGTCTTTAGAGAAGTAGGCTGCATAATCTCGTGCAAACAACAAAGCCCGCTGGTGGGAATATCGCTCACACGGAAGAAGAAGGGTGCCACTATCCGGCAATCACTTTTTGTCATGACACCGGCAATATGGAATACTGCATGCATTATCAGATCACAAGCATAATCCAGAACCAGCGACACAAAACCTCATTCCTGCACAAGTTTTGTACAAACTTAGAAACGCAGCTCCAGAATGTATGTGGATGCGACCGAGAGGGCACCGAAACGTGTTGTGGACTTATCTTCGCTCAACGTGCAACGCGCGGTCTCTACTCAGCATCATGTATCAATATACTATACTATCACCAATCTTTTTTCCTATATATGCTTATTGGAATGTAGCCTACAAAAATATGAATAGCTTTATATCAACAGAGTGGCTAGTGACATGTAGCCTACTGTAAGTTTTGTAGTAATATTAGTTTGTGGGCCATCATGGAAACCCTTGGAAAATATTTGGAGTGCGAATCAAGAACACGTGGCAGGTGTCGTGTCCAAAAGTGACTTGCTGATAAAAAGTGATCACGGTATGAAAAAGTGCATTTTATTGTTTTAGTCCCACATTTTTAACTGGTAAAAATTAATACATGGTTTGTTTACTGTTCTGTTCTCATGGTTACCTCAAAACCAGACGCATCGCTCCTGTGACTGCAGTAGATTTGCCTTTCACATGAGAGGCGGTCAGGACGTTGAGCGGGATGCCAATCCCCATGTAAAAAGCTCTCTACCATGTCAGATTGTCCTATTACCATAGAAAAAAATGATAGTTTTGGATGTATTATTAATATCGCCAGATTACCTTAAAAATTATAAAAATAGCCCAATGAGAGAAACATTTTTTTACCCTATGTATAGGCCACACCCAAGTATTAGCCACAGAGCTGCCGACAGTTTGCAAAATCAGTGTATTAACCGTGGTTAATAGCCGTGAAATTACGATAAGTGTCACAGCAACTCTTAAATTATTTAGTAGTGTACATAAAGTTGTGTTGTTTGGAAACTGTCAAAGGGATTACAGTACATAAACTGTTTGAACAAATAGGACAAAAGTGCGTCTTTAAAGAGACATGTCAGTGGTAAATCTTTATTTTTATTTTTTATTACCTCTTAAAGAAATAACTTGCAAGAGAAACCAGATCCATAACCGCAGGTTTAAGCACTTGTAGAGAGAACCTTCTAGTAACATATGAATGGTGAATAGTTTCCACTTTCATTCTGTGACCTCAACAAACATTGACAAAAGAATAATTAATCATAATTGGTCCGTGATGTACTTTGAGTAGGCCACCTCACTTTACAGTTATTCTGGGGGGAAAGTTGAATGAGTTGAAAGATCAATAAACGAAGGATGACACTTTTCAGCACCTTTTTAATAAGGCTTTCTATGGAGAGGGGGTTATTCTGTACTATGCAAAGAACTATCACAAATGAGTCACTTTGAGTGCCTGCTAGCAAGATGTCAATTAAATCAAATACTCTATGCATTTTTGTGGTCTATGCAGCAGTGCCTGGTATCAGTATGGTATTGGGGCTCAGCAAGTAAAATAGAAATAGCTTTCAGCTTTTCTCTCCACCTCCACCCGTCATTCAACATAAGATATCTGCAGCTGAGCAGTACAAACAGTGAACATCCTCGAATACTCATTCATATTTAGGCTTTTATAGAGCTGTCTAATCATTTTCCTAATCTGTACAGATGTACCGTGTGAGTGTCACTGCTATCTTCATGTCTTGTGGCTTCTGAAGTTAAACTTCAGATTGTCCTTTTCATATTGTAAATCTTTTGGGTGTAATTAAATGCTACTAGAGCCATGTGAGGCATTTCTCTGTTAATAATCCGTTATTCTGTGTCAGTTTGAAGGAACATGTAGTATTTTGTCTTGTTTGAACACTGCAGGAGTTTGAATTATACCAATATAAATATAAAAAAACACATTATATCTGCTATATCTGCGAAATCTGCTGCTGAAACCCAATGCCCTGCCTTGTGTAATCTAGTTTTAAGGCATGGGTGCCTTAATGCTTTAATATTTTGATGGCGTTTTTGAATTACTTAAAGGATGAGTATGTCATTTGCTTCAGAAGCACATTTAGTAATATTTCTTGAAATTCTCTTTACACCCCGAT
>JAODUH010003855.1:0-61081 GCA_027564835.1 Typhlichthys subterraneus
AGAGAGAGAGAGAGAGAGAGAGAGAGAGAGAGAGAGAGAGAGAGAGACTCCCTCTCCCCTGAGTCCCCCTCTGTACATTCAGAGCAGCATTATCTGTGTGTGTGTGTGTGAGAGAGAGAGAGAGCGAGAGAGAGAGAGAGGGTGGGGCATTCATGTGTGTTCATGTGCTTTGAGGGCATTCCACCTGCTTCTTACCTTGTGAAGCTGACCAGTCATCGATCCGTGTCTTCTCATTCCAGCAGGCAAGCCCATCCTCTGCTTTGCCCAGCCAGGTCTTGAGCAGCAGGCCCTGGTCGTATCGATCCGACGCAGCTGCTGTTGCCTTGACATGCACGAGCCCTACCTACCATACATGACGAGATGTGTTGAAATGCCGTGAGCGATGTGCAGGATGGTGTAGTGATCCCTGCGGGCTGCAGAACAGCAACAGAGGAGATTAAGACTGTACAAGGCGGACAATGAATGCAGGCTCCATACTATCTTATTGATCATTAGACACATTATATTAGCCAGGTACTCTTAATGTGTGTCACAGTTCCATTATAAAAGCAGCAGTAGAAATATGACTTCAGTAACCAAGGGACTATAACCTTCTCTCTTTTTCTGGGAACTGTAGCTATCATCCTTTATGCGTCTTGTGTCGCCTTTACAATGCCTCTGGAAAGCACCTTGTGACATCCTCACTTGTCAGGGCTGTGTGGGAGCTGGGGTGGGGTGGGGGAAAACCGATGGTCTTGATGTTCTGCAGGTGAGATTATGAGATTACAGACAAGAGAGGGGAACGTGAGGTTGGACCCTATACTGTAGCAAGAAAGCCTTTCTTTTGAAAAAGAGCAGATGGTACAATGTGACTTATGGCTGCGAAGCCAGCAAGATGTGAAGTGTGTGTGTGTGTGTGTGTGTGTCTACGCCAGCGTGGATGAGCGAGTCGCTATGATAAAGCACCTCCAGCTCTCCGTCACAATGGGGAACCTCTGTTCTCCCCATATTTCTCTTCTTCCCTGATTCACCATGATCCCATTACCCACAGTTCCACTGCCTCTATACATCAAAGCACACAGACACCATTGCTGCAGGTATATTTCTAGAGCTTTAAGTAAGACGTAATCTTAAATAAGATTTAAGGTTATGAGTTGAAAAACTGAAAAAGATTTTTCTTGCGTTCGGTTTCTGAAAGGAGGCGAACACACAGCCTTTTGTCCCTCTTTCCCTCCCTTACTTGACTGAGTCTGACCCTACCCCACCTCCAAACACGCAATCCCCTTCATTTGTTTTTAGAGTTAAGTTAACACACAATTTGGTTTTGAATGTCCTTCGCATGCTCTGTCCCATTCTCCCACAGAAGACAATGTAGATATAATGTGCATCCTTTATAGACTGAACTTCATCAATCCAACCGCGTGATACTTGACCTTAATTGGAAGTTCCTCAGGGACAAAAACAAGCTCCCTTCTGGGGGACGGGACTCAATTAGGTGGGCGTTAATTGACTACAAAGAATGCTGATGACAATGAGAAGGGCAGATTACATTGAATTACAAGCCTTACAATTTTGTCTGGAAAGTCTTGTGGTTTACACAAGTGAGAGGCAGCTGTGCTTCCGCAAGCTAGAGATGAGGAAGACGTTGTAAACATTAATTTACAAAATAACTGCACTTTCTCCCGTATGTGTTAGCGATGCTCACTTATTGGCGGTGTCTTTCCCCAGGTGAGGAATGATCTAACTAGCGAACTAGAGAAGGCGGACATCCAGATTGCAGACACAGAAAGTTTCTCCAATGACCCCTGTGTCAACGTGAAGAAGCTGAAGGTGAGTGAACTGAACAAACAGCTTGTGTGTCTTGGAAAACAAGAGGTCCTTGTTTCAATAACCGACAGGCCAAGTCCTGTAAACATCCTTGTATGAGATGCCTAACCCACCTACTTAATAGTAAACATAGTACTAAACGTAGCGATGTCTGTCCCAGGTTGACAACATTTAAGAAAACAGGAGCATGGCAATCTGACATCGTCATGAATAATTTATTATGCAATTGAAGCATTTTCTAACGTATGTAAGTTGTGAATTTATTTAGAAACCAACGTTCAGTATTTCTCACTGTATCATTCAGAGATATTGCAGTGTGCCAGTGATAATTGTGTTTCTGTGAAGACATTTTCATTAAGGGGTATTTCTGTGAGCTGTTGTAATTTCCTCCTAAGTGAATCCCAGACGATGCACTTGGGTGTACTGTGCTATGGGCAGAGAAGGGCAGCTCTCCGTGAGGCTGGAGAAATGCTAATAAGGAGGCCATCAGTGACCCTTTATGACCCTGTCTGTCTAATACACGTTTGTTTGCGCAATATTGATTGGTATGGTTACACATACATATGCATAGATACGCAAACACAAACACTTCCTCAATACTATGGACCTAGTGTGGAGTTGAACTACAGTGGTTTATTATAATGTACATTTCAGTTAGTTCTCCTCTCCTCCCCTCCCCTCTCCTCTCCAATCCTATTTCAGTCTTTCCCTGTCCCTACATATTCCAAACGTCTTGTTTCCAATTTCCACTGTATCTGCATTCCCTTCGAATGATTGGCTAATATGAACAGATGTAAACTCTATGCATGAGCCCACTCATTCATTTCTGATATTTCAAGATGCTTCTTTGATCAGGGCCTACATATACTTTACAGCAATCTCAGTGTGACTGCTGGGAGGAGCATGGTTTTCAACATGGTGGTTTGTACCCAATGGGATGTTTTTGCTCGGTCATGACAATATTCTGATCTAATATTTGTAATTGTTTGATACTATATTTATTTATTTATTTATTTATTAATATTTCATTATTATTTTAAAATGTAAACTATCCATCCACCCATCGTCATCCGCTTATCCAGAGTCGGGTCACGTAAAATATTATTTTATTATTATACAATATACAATTATGTAACGCCCGAGGTGGCGGGGCCGAGCGCCCGCCTCCCTCGGTCTTCCTCCCCGGCGTTCTGACCTCAGACCTGCTACCTGCTCATCTTCTGCCACGCCTGCCACACGTGCAGGAGAGCGCAATCCCTGTCACCTGCTGCCCATCAGGGCTATATCTGTTGTCTTGTTCGTCTTGTCGGTGTCCGTGATTGTCGTATCGTTACCTGTTTGTCTCCTGCGACGGAGTTCGCACAAACCTTCATTAAAGGATTTCGAGCATTACTGCTCATTATTAGCATTCTCTGCCTGAGCTTCCTTGGTCTGCGCCTGCACTCACCTCATCCCCGACAAGCCGTCACAAATTATTATTATTATGAGTGTAATGTCAGTCTCTTCTGAGACATGGCAGGTGCTACTCCCAGTTGTTGATACTGATCCAATAGGTTTTGCTGCTTTTGCGCTGCCAGTATTGTGTAGCTTGCGCACCTGTTTGCAGCAAGTGTGTGACGTAGCCGATACTCACGTAATGTAAACGCCAAAATAAACATAAGCTATGTTTATTATTTACTAAAGAAGCTTTTAATTAATTAAATAAATAAACATTTAATTTATTAAATAAATAAGCCTTTAATTCATTAAATAAATAAATACACTTTTAACGTAGGCTATTAACTAAATGTAGACTATATACCGTAGTGCAGCACTAAAGACATGTCTGTCCTTCCCAACAGGGCAGCCCTATGCAGCACCCCTACTTCCCACGGCCCTGTATGCATCACTGCAATTAAAATGACAGCACCATGCATGCTATGGGTTGCTGGTGTCGGGCGGAGAAGCACTGCTGCGTTTGTTTTGTTCCTCCATGCCTCCCTGAGCAGGTGCACGTAAATAATGAGGAGAAAACAGATATAACTGGACATAGGCGCACACAGTAC
Source organism: Typhlichthys subterraneus (assembly GCA_027564835.1). NCBI lineage: Eukaryota > Metazoa > Chordata > Actinopteri > Percopsiformes > Amblyopsidae > Typhlichthys > Typhlichthys subterraneus. Next base: position 3,852 of record JAODUH010003855.1, read on the forward strand.
ACACGCATGAGGAATAATCATCAGGCTGGCTGCTGCTTTAGTCTGCAGCTTGAGTCCTGTCCCTCCCTTCAAGCTGACGGAGCACCTCTGTTGGGTCAAATCCCCGAATAGCAGAGAGCTGCAGTACGGGCTCACACGGCAGCTCCAACACATTTACCTTAAAGGGACAGGCCATCACTAATGCCTTGTTTTAGACTGCAGTTGTCCAGCATTGAGTAGGTTATGCAGTCACTGGGACAGTACAGTAAGTCTTTTAGAACCACGTTTAAACTGTAGATTATGAACTAAATAAACTAAATAAATAAAAACATATTTTTATAAATGTAATATATAAAATTAAATAATATAATACAATTATTAATAATACATTCATCAGGCTCATTAATTGTGCAATTGGCCCACTGTTGTTTCATGTATGTATTATTTATATACACGTTATGTTTTATAAACATACAGTTAGTTTAAAGAGCAAACAATGCTCCGGTTTCTATTAGCGTGCTTGCTTAAATGAACAAAAGACATAATGTAATTCACATTGGGTGGGGACAGCTAGCCTCACGACTGTGTGACTGTGGAATATGAACTCACCTCGAGAGCTGTGTGTGAAGCATCAAGTCCCTCATTTAGCTTCAGGTAATAATGGCAGTAATCTGTTGTCATAACAGCGGGCAACTCTTCTCCTCATCAATTACAGTACATGGAGCTTGCACACAAACACACACAAACACACACACACACACACACACACACACCTTAGTTTTGCAAGGCAGTGCATAAGTTACGCCTACACACTGCACAATTGTGTCACGGTAATTGTGCAGTGTGTACGTGTGCATGTGTGTGTGTGTGTGTGTGTGTGTGTGTGTGTGTGTGTGTGTTATGGGTGGGGTGGATGTTCATTTGATAGAATCAACACATTGTCTAGTTTATAAATAACATCAACTGCATGCTCAAGGGTCATAAGTGTGTGTTTGTGTTGGTATTTGTGTGGGTGTTTTATGTCTGTGTGTGTATGTGTGTAATAAGCCTTAACAGCACCTTATTGGCTCATGAGAGCTGCGTCGTACAATATTAGCAAGACTAAAACATTCATTGCGGGGAATGAAACGATGTCGTCATGGGTGGCTGCCATTAGTGTTTCCCTTTCACAGACGCTACACAGCGATGCCACATTCGCTCCAAGATGTGTGGGATTCATATTGAGACTCTTTGGCCACAGCTGGACTCATTTGGGTTAAGTGCCTCTCCTCTGGGGAACAGTAGCTGCATTGAGTACTCATTGGCCTCTCTCTTACGCGCACACGCGCACACGCACACACACGTACAAAAGTCACACAAACACAAGAAGGCTTCTGCCAGCTTTTGGCCAGCGTAACACACGCGCGCACACACACACACACACACACACACACGCACACACACTCACACACTGATAGAACCACAGGATTGCAAAACGCTATGAGCAACACAAAGAAGACACCCTCACATTTCCCAGCATGCTCTCTGGCTCTGACAGGGAGCCACCAAGATAGCCTTTGATTGAGGCTCTATGCTTTTATACTGCTGTTGTGTGTGTGCGTGTGTGCGTTTGTCTGCACATGTACTTGTGGTTAAGCATCCTATGAATTGACTGGCTGTTGGCTAATATATCCATCCAATCGCCTCAGGGCACTGGAGCTAAGATGACAGTGATTGGCCATTGGCTGGTAGGGGCAGATGGCATATGTTTGGAACTAGGTTGCCTAAGGGAAGGAGCCCATGTCAACCTTACTCATTATTATGTATTGTTATCCAGAAAAAGATTAATAGCTTTAAGGGAACACTATTATCAGGTGAAAACTGTGTTTTTATTGAAGTTAGTTTTAGTTTTATTGTGGTTTATCCCTATAGGAGCAAATGCTTACTTATTTAACCCTGACTCCAAATATAATCCAAATATATTTGTCTTTATTGCAAAAGTAGGTTACCCTGTTTCATTTAAATCACGGGAGCCTGTCACTTGTTGCTATAGTGAAAACCTAAGCCTTATCTAGATGATGTGCGTGCAATCCTTTCATTGTGTATTGGCCCCAAGGACCAAAGTAAACAGTCCGTTTCATAACCATCACTGAAGGTGGGATGTCATAATTGACATGGCTGGTCTTCTTCATTGTGATATCCTCCCGGTGCTGCAGAAATCCATGGCTCCAGAGAAAAGTGACCTTTAGTGCCTCTCAGCACACTGTAGGGTGCCCAGGGTTGAAAAGCCACACCTCACCATCAGCCTTGTTGCCTGCCCATATGTAGATCTGTCTGCGCTGTCAGGTTTATTGGATTCCATTTTGTGTGTGAAATCAAACGCACCTAACGTGCCAGATTGTTAGTGTGTGCGTTCCCAACCACTACATGCATACAGGCACTGAGAGGGCTTAACCGAATCGATCAAATGGACGTGCGGTCGGGGGTCCTCTTAAGTACATGCTGTGCGGTCCCCTTGGCCGCGGTTTTGACGCGAATGCCCGCGTTGTAAATGGATCCACACCGTTTGTCCACAGCCACCCTTGCTTCACTCTCCGGGACTTACGTCACATCCTGGAAAGGGTGAGCTCCCCGGGGGGGTGGGAGGACGGGTCAGGGAGGGGAGGGGAGGATTTATGCTGATGCTGTGTCCATTTGTGCCCCGAGCCGGCGGAATGATTAGAAAAACGTGTCACAAGCCGGGAACCCGACCCAAAGTTGATGGACTTTCCCCTAATGGCTGTATTGATTTGAACACCACAGTGTGAGCATGGGGTTGATAGGGCTCCATTGCAGACACTGCCTGAGAAGTATTGCAACGATAAAGTCAGGGAAATAAAGCAGAGAGCCTGGGTTTTTTATATTCCTGGTAATAACACTATATGGCAGGAAGTCAAGTTGTCACAGCGCTGACGATGAACACTATTTATATTGGACATATACTCCGCAAAGCAACATACACAACCGCACAGCTGTCACTGAGGGTGTAGCTGCAGCATTAGCGCTAGCTTGTGTCTGTCAGGTGACCTTCTTTTCCTTTGCCCAGGATAACGACGTGAGGATCATTATTGGCCAGTTCGATGAGAACCACGCCTCCAAAGTATTCTGCTGTGTAAGTCCTCCATTATTGACTTTGTCACTTTTAAATATGTGACACTACTGACACAGGCTAACACTGTCTTAGAGTGCACTAGCATCACAGCGCTTGATTAACGGCCTGCAAGTAACCTGGTTAACCTGCACACAAAAAGACTAGTTCTACCAAATGAGATAGCGTAGGTCTACTCTTTTTTTTTTTTAATATACTCCAGCACAATTAGCTGGGGTCTATTTTGGCTGTGTATATGGGTTTCTAGCAGCCATGTGTGTTGATAAGTGTTGCATTTTAAAGGACTATATCCTTTACAATTTTCAACTGCCATGTTGCCATATCTAGGATATCTATATATCTAAATGTGATTTTCTCTCAGAGGAAATGTGGTGAAATCACTTATTTCCCAAGATATCTTAGTCCCTCCATGCAGGTGCCTTCAAACAACTTAACTGACCAGAACACTGAAAAACTGGATCTTAAAGAGCTTGGAGAGTGGAGTGGTGATGAATGTACCATATCTCTGTACCTTTACCTTACCAAAACTCCAACTGCTCCCACCTCAGGCATACAATCTTAACATGTACGGCAGCAAGTACCAATGGATTATCCCTGGCTGGTACCAGGGCAACTGGTGGGAGCAGGCCAACACAACTAACTGCACCACTAAGAAGCTGCTCACGGCCATGGAGGGATACATCAGTGTTGACTTTGAGCCGCTCAGCGCCCGGCAGATCAAGGGCATATCTGGCAGGGTGAGTGACATGACGCTTACACTTCTGGGAAAGAGGTACATCTCTGTAGAGATTGTGGAATTGCTTTATTTAGTCACTTCACATCACATGATGAAGATGACCAAAACAAGAAATTATTGGAAGTGACACTTTTTCGTGGTGTCGGAATATTGCTAATTTTACTGTATTTGTACCACACATAAGTAAACAGCCTTCCCTGTATACTTTTGAAGAAATGCTGAACTGGGATCAAGTCAAAACCATTATTTTATTATAAATATAATTTGCATAGACCAATTACTGTCAGACGTTTCTGCAAGACACATATTCCATATCCGTGTAGAGAAATGTGTCTGTTCACAGTGTCTGATATTACTGTAATAATTGCTGCATTTAGGGGGAAAGCAAGCCACTTTTTTCCTCTGAAAATTCCATGAGATGAAGAGAGCTAGAGCCACTATATTTTATTACAAACAACGTACACTTACTAATAGTGACTCATTTTGTCATCTTGGAAATAGAACAGAACAAGTTCTGCTGTTATGTTTTAATCTTTTGAAACAGAAATGCAAACAAATACACTTCCAACCATGCTTACTGTATGTTAATATAGATTTGTAAAATGTTCTATATTTGAAATATATTAAATGAGCCCTGCATCAACCAAAGTGCCAAAGTGGATTTAACATTTAACCACCCTATTACCTTTTTCCCAGTAATGTTCTGGTTCAAATCACATCAATAAAACAGTGATTGGAGTTATGGCGCCAATAGAGCATACTTTTATGTTCATGTTCTACCATTTTTTGACAACATAACACATGTTATTGTATTTCTGTGCATGCTGTGAAACACGAAGTGGATGTGAAGACAGACTATGTTGTTGTGGGCCGGCAGTAGTATTGTCTTTCCTTCCCCTCTGTGTCTCTTGTCACTTCTCATATAGCTGCTATCCAAGACTAGCACACTGAGACACTAAAAGCTACACTAGACGGGTTGAGGGAAAAGTATGATGGGAGAAAATGAACTTGTCCCTGCAACGAACCAAACAAACTTGTAGTTCCTGGGTCATTAACAGAACAGTGTATTTAGAGAAGTAATTATCATCTTTGGAAGGGACCAAAAAAACAAAACAGGAATCCACCTTGAATGAATCATCATCTCGTTAAGTAAATGCTGAGTGTGTGTGCCATCACATAACATCCGTCACATTCCTCTCCTGCAGACCCCTAAAGAGTATGAGCGGGAGTACAGCCGAGAGCTCCAGCAGAAAGGTGTGGAGTCCAGCAAGTTCCATGGCTTTGCCTACGACGGGATCTGGGTTATCGCCAAGACGCTGACGAGAGTCACGGAGCTGCTGCGGCACAAACAGCGGCAGGACATCTTCCACAACTTCACCGTGGACGACCGCGAGGTGGGCAAGATGGTGCTGGACGTCATGAACGAGACCAACTTCAACGGCGTCACTGTGAGTAGCAGGACCAACTGCCATCTTGGCTCCTGGTGTACATTAGTTTCCCAGATGTGCAGTTCATGTGATGGATGACTGTTGGCCTGTTAATGTAGCCTCCACTTCTTAAAGGATAACATTCACATTGTGATATTGAAGCCCAAATAACAAGCGGGATATGTTTTGTGACATACAGTAAATGCAAATACAAATACATGATGTACAGTATACAGTATATGAGCATGTAATGTAAATGTGCATCTGCACCGGGCAAACGGCGTGAAAAAGGCACTTTGAGACGACTGGCCCGAGACATGAATTACTCTCCTCGTGACAAGAGGGTTGTTTGCAGATGAGAAGGTTAGCTATTCACCTCTTGTCTTTGTAGGAAGTCCTGCAGCAATGTCACTTGGGGCTGTCGACTCACTCCAATGCTCTTTAGATTGATCCCTGTCAGCTATGCTACTATTTGTTCTCTCTCTGTGTGCGTGTGTGTCTCTCTGTGTGCGTGTGTGTCTCTCTGTGTGCGTGTGTCTCTCTGTGTGTGTCTCTCTGTGTGCGTGTGTGTCTCTCTGTGTGCGTGTGTCTCTCTGTGGTGTACATTCCTACTTGTCAAGTGTCTCACTGTCTCTCTGTGTGAGTGTGTATGTACGAGAGAGAGAGAGAGAGAGCGATAGAGAGAGAGAGAGAGAGAGAGACTGACTATAGTACGCATGGGTGCATATGTGCATTACGTCCAATGAGGCGAGCGTCTCTCTCTCTCTCCTGGCTGTTCTCTAGTAGATGCTATACTTGTTAGCGGATGTACACTAAACACGTGCAGCCTCTGGCCTGGACAGCCGGTGTGCTTCAGGGAGTTACCAATTAGCATTAGTGCTCCTTCACTCCAAACATTGTGTTTTTCACATCAACAGAGGAAACACTGCTCTGCGGTGGTTTATTAACGAGTTCATGCCTTTTTTTTTTTGGAAAACACTGTTTCCTGTTTCCAAAGGGATATAAGTGGAAGTTCCAGTCGTATAATTCCTCTGTGTTCCCAGGCACCTCCAGTAAACAGAGAGAGCGAGAGAGAGAAAGAGAAACCTAAATGGCTTCCCCGGCTTGTACTGTATTATTGTGAGATCTTTTCAAAGGCTAATCTCCCCAGGGCTATGTACTGTAGGCCTACATTATACGATGGTTCTATGCCCTCCTCCATCTGAGGTCCATAGACACTGTTAGTGTGACAGTGAGTTCAGGGGAACACAGGCAGGGGAGATACAGTATACTGTATTAATGGCTATTTGCCTTTGTACTTAATGGGTTATGACAAAGTGACTTTTCTTTGCAAGGAAATCAGGCATAGGCGTAGTTTTAAGGGATTTAAGGGGCTGTGTCCCCCTCAATATTTAGAACAGGTGTATTTGTCCCCCAATTAAAGCATGAAAAGACGCACTGGGGCCTCCTGACGATATCAGAGTAGCAGCCCATATGCGTAATAAACTATTCATTGAACCGCTTGACAGTGTAGCTGTAACCTAGTATAAGCCTTCTAAACAGTTGGTTCAGACTGTTATGTCCTATGTTGGATATGTTAATGCTCACATTGAGGGATATCACGAGAACCTATACTTCAATACCAAGTCGATGCCAACATTCTGAAAACATGACGTTACTCGTTCTTGTACCGGAAATCCAGGGAGGTCCTGGTGGTACTTCCTCGGGGCCCCGAGCGGGCTACACAAAGCCACAGACTTCAGATTTCAATGAGCACCGGACATTAGACCATGCATGCTATGTACAGACAATATTATAGTAGCCAACCCCATTACGCATACTGTGTAGATAACCCCCCAGCCTCAGAAGAGCTGACATTTTACTTTATCTTTGATGGCAGTCTCAGCATACAACGTTATGAGGCTAATATACTGAGCTTTTAATTAATAACTGGTAATGTACTTAGCTAGGCTATATAAACAGTTAGAGCCTCATTTAAGTACATGTGAATATATACTGTGTATATATACAGTATATATATATATATATATATATATTGTATACTGTACATATACGCACAATATATATATTCAAATATATACATTTCTTCTCTTTTTTTTCGCCCCTTGGTATCGAAATGAGCATCGAGAACCGTGGAATTTCACTGGTATTGGTATTGACTACTACATTTCTGGTATGGTGACATCCCTATCACATTGTGCATCCCATCCACACGGCTTTATGCTGGCATATGTGGTAGAGCTTGAGATCTCTGCCCAAACCTGTCTGGACCTGTCGGTTCAGGTTGGGTCGGTCTTTATTTCTCACTTATTTCACCAGGCAAGTCGGGTTCGGGCCGGTTTTGGGGTGAATTGACAAATTTATAGAAATATATAATTTGCAGCGTGTTTAGTAGCATATTTGCAACTTGAGTCGTAACTCGTTCAGATCTGTTTCAGCCGGTTGAAGCCCGTAGCCTACCCTTCCCCTTATTGAAATCTAGAGATATATACTGCTTAGGAGATGAACACACTTATATATGTATTTGTGTCAATACATTTTCATTCATAAATAACTTAGATTAGAATGACTCCTGTTCTTGCTGTGATATTAATATCCTACAATATAAGATTTAAGCTAATGTGGAGAAAATCGTCTGCATATCGTGCTTTATTTACCATTTCATGACAATAATGTTATTCCCTTAGCTCCTGGCTCAACATCGGAGCGAAAACAACGTTTCTCTTTTCTTTTAATGACTATCCACAAAGCTGTTCAATATACCATGTAGTTATTGAATAATACAATTAGGTTTAGCACTAAATGAGTCAGCACTAGAGCTGAGATCTCTGCACCATCTTATACGCACAGCGATGCACAGCGGACACGGGCCTGGGAAAGTTTATGGCTAATATTTGTTACAAGCCATTTTCATGAATAATTAACATTGAAAACGTTAGAATGACTCCAGTTCTTGCCTAATAACCTATAAAAGATTTAGGCTGCATCTCTGCTTTGTTTATCAATAACAATTAACGTGTTATTTCCTTAGTTCCTTAGTTCCTTAGTTCAACATCATCACTAATAAAATGAATCAGCAGCACTATAGAGCTCTGCCCCATCTGATACGCACAGCTATACGTTATGGACATCGACTGGGTTGTAAAGTTGAATCAGGCTGTAATCAGGTTCGGGCTTCAGAAAACCATACATGTGCGGTTTCGATTCGGGCTCGGACAGAATTGTTTCGGGCTCGGTCCATGTCGGTTTGAACTTTTCATGCCTGATTAAAGTTCTAATATGTGGCACTGACGCACTACTTGCAACCTTCAACTGCTACAAGCTCTGCCAGATATGCAAGGGGGCTGGAGAGGAAGGGTTAGTTAGATGCTGAGTGCTATAGACCATGCCGACCGTTCTGTGATTTTTACTTTAACAAAGTCTCATTCTAAAGAGTACTTGTTTTACAGTAATAGGTTATGGCCAACATTTGCAGTAGACTAGTATTGTTTTAAGTCAGCTATAGTTTAGCCCTAGATCATCCCAGAACGTAGATGTTTTTAAAAGGCAGAAGGTTTTGAACATGAGATTTTATAGTCCAGGTGTTAATACATTAATTACAATGTATTTATTTATAATTTACTTCCGCAAAGAAAAGAGGTCAGAAGAGTATGCTATATCATGCCCATCTATGTATGTTGAAAAATATGAAATAGGCCATGCCTAAAGAAATATACAGTATATGTTTGATAACACTTACTGCATTATAATCAATAATTCCAATATTAATTGGTGTTCCTGTATTTCATGTTTTATTTTAAATATATATACATTTACCCTACATTGCTTTATATGCAAACTAAATCTAGGTCTATGAAATCAGGGAAAATTGTTCAGTCAATTAATCCAAGTTTCCCTTTTTGTATTTATTTATAATATACTATAAACATTGTAAAAACAGTATTGTGAACTGTCAAAGTATTTAAAACGCACTAAAATGTGGTGAATTCTTGTTTCCCGGTGTAATAATGTTACTGTATATATGTATTAGCCTCCTGAGACAATCTTGCGATCTTGCAAAATACAATTTCATTTTGTTGCAAAAATCTGTCAGGATCCCTTCAATTCAAAAGAGTTTGTCATTATTAAGGCAGTGATAATACATTCAATCAAACCTTCTTATTCAATTGGACTACCTACCTTTATCACACCTAGTCAGTATGTTTAAAATCAGCCATAGATACACAAATGTCGTCAAGGGGAAAGGTTCAGCTAGCTGTTGATTTATACTTGCTGCAAAATTAAATTGCTCTGTCTCACAACTCATGAGAATACATATGTGCTCCTTTATTCCACTCCGACCACCTCCGCAAACAAAACAAGCACAAATATGGTCCAGTGTAAACATTTAGTAAGTAGGGTACATTTTGTTATTCACATGCTTTTGACATCTTCAGTTAAAAAAATAATAAAAATAGCCTGCACATATTGAACACTCTTTTGTAAGTGGTGAGCAATTATGTTGTTTGTAGAGGGTGGCTTTGCAAAAATAATTTAGCGCATTTTTCTACCAAGAGATTTGAGATCCATGCGCCATTATAGCTGTTCTTTTGAGGGATTACATGAAATGAGATCAAAAGGAACTGCCTGTAAGTGGCACGCACATGCACACACACACACATTAAATAGAACATCCACCCACCACCCACATACAACGAACAGATATGTGGGGAAGCAATTTATGTTAAACACTGCCTATATCTTTTATGTTATTTTAGAATGTAGAACAGAAGCTGTTACGCAACCAGCCGGGGCTTATCTTAATGCACTGCAACTAAATTCACAACACAGTAATTGGTCAATAAATGCGAGTTATACATTAATGATAAATATATGCTTGCTTTGAAAGTGTTTTCAGTCACAAGGGGAATAAACTAAGCATGGTGTAACAAGATTATTATATATATATATTATTAACTTGGTCTGGGCACGTTCCATTGGGAAGTGTTCGCAGTCATTGCCTCCTACTGGGACAGATAGTTAATTTTGAAACTAATGGACAACTCTACCACCATTTTAAAACACGCTTGCCTTCAACATCATCTCACTAACCCACCCTGATTAGTCCGCCAGCAGGACATTAAAGCAATAGGGCTTCCAGATTATTACCTCAGCAAAAATGTATCTGATAGCAATAGGCGGGCGGCGCTAGATGAGTGTGACTGTTTTCTGCATGCATGTAGACGTATGTAGGATGTAAAGCTCAACCTGGGTGCTGTAGGTAACAGGGTCATCACTGAGGGCTCAGTATTGATCTAGCGGCTGACAGGCCACACAAACATTAGCTGGGAGAGTTCCTCCAGAACACTTGGGCATGAAGAAAGATAATCTGCCCACTAGAATCCACCAAAATGAAAGTATGAGGCAAATATCTGTGTGTGTGGGATCAGATCACACCTGAAACCCACAGAATGACATTTCACTTGACCCCTAGTACATAGATAAGAGGCCAGTGTAGACTTTTCTAAGCTTCACAACAAAGTGGTGTGGCTGTTGTCTCACACCTCTGTTTCACCCCATAGACACCTGCACGTGCACACGTACACAAGTGACATCCACATACACATGAAGCGACTTGTCTGGTCGATGAAGGACGAACAACGTAAGAACAGACTTCCTGTAAAAGATATATTTCACTGCACACGCGGTTAATCATTTTGTGTTCATTTGGTTATCAATCAAATCATAGAGATATTTACTGTATATTTAGGTAGGCTACAGTATATGTCAATGCGCTTTCCAATCTGTTTATAATTGTTTCACATGTAAACGTGGTGCATACACAAAAGTAATTTAAAACTGCTCAGTACCATTACAGTATATGTTTCCTGTTAGCTTGCGTCTGCTAGCACCATCAGTAATTGTACCCTAGCTAAGGGGTGTATCATGTAAATACCACCACCCTACTCAAATATATTCCTTGTTTCCTTACTTTACCTAGATGAATATAACCGCTAACGAGTTGAGGTGCGCCAGCCTTTCCAACTTATGTTTACAACATAATTGTATAGTGGGGGAAAAGAACACTGTCTAAAATGCAAGCAGTGTCAGGTTCAGACTGACACGGGCACTGTGAAATTGGGACCAGAGGATACGTTTTGTAGCACAACCTCCATCTAAGAGGCTGCTGCTGTCGTTCAGGGCAATGCGTCTCAGGATTAGCTTACTCGCTAACACACACCCCATCTCTCTCTCAGGATCACGTGCATGTACTAACATGAATGCATAAATGGAAAAAAAAAATGATGCATATACACAAGCACACGCACGCACAAGCATCAAAGATCTCACACAAAGACTCAAATGGAGGGGCGGGATCCTGCCCTGTCACTTCAAAGCCTGCCATCTTTTTGAGGCAAAATTGGCTCTTCAGTTTCTTTCCCTCTCTTTTCTCCTCAGCTGTCTTTTAATCAGCCACAGCAAATCCACTCTGTTTCTCACTATTTTTCTGCCACTCTCACGCATTACGTCTTGTCTGTTTTGGTAGCCAGCCGGCAATGTGTAAACCCAGTTAAACGGTTCAATATTGAACTCCGCAACCAGAAAAAGAAGTGAATTAATGGAGCAGTCTTCGAGGAGAGAGAGAGAGAGAGAGAGCGAGAGAGAGAGAGAGAGAGAGAGAGAGAGAGAGAGAGAGAGAAGAGAGAGAAGAGAGAGAGAAGAAAATTGTGGCAGGTGAGAGAGAATGAGAGTACATGGGCAATGAAAAATTCAGACCTTGTTGACAGGAGCCAGAATATATTTGAACATGTCAATTGATATTGGTACAAAATATGATTGCTTTAGTCTAACGTGTTTTGGCACTGACATGCCATGCCTTGTAGAAATTGCATATCTTTTTCCCTGAAATCAAACTACAATATTCAAATTTTAAGGTAATTTGACATTAACAATCCTTGTTTTGATTCTGATTTTGATTTTGATTTGATCAAATTAGACTGTTAGACTTTTACCAAATAGCAGTAACAGTATTCCTGGCAGTAGAAAGACTAAGCACTTCTGTAGCCAACGGTGAGACAACTCTATCAGGGAATTGGTTTTTAACTGCTGTCTGGGCACAGCTTTGTGCTACTGCTGAAACACACATCCTCACTGAGCTGACATTATTCTGAGGATATTAGCAAATTAATATGCCCAAAGATAGCTTCGTTTATTTCCATAAGCATTTTGTCCACTAATCCAATGAGACTGAACCCTGACCTTTGTCTGACTTGATAATTTAACCTGCCAAGAGAATGGACAATGCCAAGAATACATTGCATGCATTGATTTAGCAAATATACACAATCTGTTGATTATACAAAGTCTACACTTAGCTGTAAAATAACAGTGATAGCGTAAACATATAACTGTGAGGGGTTTTAACTTAATTTAACCAACTAGCAGACAGTGTTAGACTGTGACCATTGGTGCACAGCTAACATAATGATGTGACATCAAGCGGGAACCTCCACTGCTGATAATTAAAGACAACACAATGTGCTAAGATCTGCAGTTCTTCAAATGGCCACTGGAGGCTGACTGCAAAAGGGAGTAAATCCCCATAGACACTTATGTTAAAATGTCTGACTTTACAGCAAAAATAAAATGTTTTGGCCTCTATAGTTAGTCTCCCCGTTCATGACAAATAGACGGGGGTGAATTATGTATAGCTCATCAGATAAAAATATAGTACCCATTCATTTATGAAATTATATTGTATGGGTGGCTACAGTAAGTAAGTAAGTAAGTAAGTAAGTAAAATGTATTTCTATAGCACATTACACAGATAAAAATCACAAAGTGCTTCGCAATTGTAGAGGAATACACAGCAATATAAAATACAAGACAGCACATGACACAAATAAATAACCAAACAAATTCACATAAACAAACAGACCTACATGTCAGACCAGCCTCACCACCCTACAGTCTAACTAAAAGCTTCTTTAAATAAAACAGTTTTCAACTGTTTTTTAAAAGTTGCATCTGGGTGTGCATGTGACCTTTAATACACTACTGTATGTGGGTCATAGCTTTAGTTGTTTTGTGATGGCCTTCTGAGGACAATGAGTTTGTCGGCAAAATATATGTTGTGTGTAATTGTTCAAATGACTTGATGGAATACATCTGCTATCTCAAACTCTATTTATTACTGATCAAGCCATACAATAATCATTTAGGCCTACTGCCCATTCATCACAGTCTTTCCACTTGTTCTGCAGTTTTTGTCTGGGAATAGCACAAAGTTACAAGTATTGACACATTTTATGTGTGAGTAATATAAATGTAAAAAATAGCTGTAGCCATAACAGTAGCTAACCCTTTCCCTAAACGCCTAATCATAACGTCATCTAATTTTTATACATGTACATTATAAATATACATGGTCTGTTTATTTGAAACATTTATGGTATCCAACCAGATGATAAAGTATTTGTTTCCTCCCGTAATCAGGGTCAAGTCATGTTCCGGAATGGAGAGCGGATGGGCACCATCAAATTCAACCAATTTCAAGGTATGAAGAACAAACACGCTGTTTGTATTCATCTGTATCGGTGTGGTACCTCATGAATCCTTCATGAACCCCAGATGAATCGATGGGGTCTGTAAAAACACTATCGACATCACCATCCAGAGGAACACTATCGACATCACCATCCAGACGCAGTATCACAGCCTGCTGCGTGGCATAAAGGGGGCAGGGGGTGTAGTTGACATTCGCTGACCGCTGTAGGCTAGGAGATGCTATAGCTAACTAAGATGGTGCTATAGCCTAAGAGATGTGATCTCTGTTCAGGGGGGATCCCCATCTCCCAGGCCAACTCCTTTGAAGCTGTCCTGTCTGCTGTTCCCTCTTATCTCCTCCGCCGCAGAGGTGCCCCCCCCCCCCACCCCACCCCCCTCCCTCCCCCCACATCCCAGCCTCCTGCAGCTTATGTCACGCTGACTTGAGTGGGCTAAAAGGTTAAAAGAGGTTGGAGGGATTCTCTATGTGTGTGTGCGTGTGTGTGAGAGACAAGAGAGGAGAGACAGAAATGTGGTGAGATTTTTGTTTGTCTGTGTTATGCAGGTGTAAGTGTGCATATGCTGAATTTGCTTGCGTGCACATGGACTTGTGTGTGGCCGTATGCATGCGCGTGTGGCCATACGGTCCAGCGTGTGTGCGCGTGTATGCGTGTGTGTGTGCGCGTTGGCTGCGAGGTGACATACGGCAGGGGTCTGTGTGGAGGCTCCTGACAGCGGCGGAGCATGCAGTGGAGCACGGCCGTGCTAGCGCGCGGGGGCTGTGAGAGATATCATACTATTAGCGTCCTATCTTGAGGTCTCGCCGCCCCCCGACCTCCCTCATCATGTGAAGCAGCCCTCTGCTGTCTGCCTTCTCTGTCTCACCCATTCCCCTCTCTAATCTTCCCTTCTGCTCCTAATTCAACCCATGTCATCTTTTTGGGCTAGTAGAGGAGTACAGGTTATTATAGTAGAGAGGAGTAGAGGAGATTAGGAGAGGAGAGGAGAGGAGCCTTTGCTTGAATATTTCAGTAGGCACTGATCCTTAGCATAACCCTATCATCCATCGGTGGAGCCTGTGGTCCGCTTTGCCCTGTCAGATGTCCTCAGCCCAAACCCTGACGCTTCACATCCTCCCTGGCTCTCCAGGGGAATAAGGAATAGCTTAAGGCCAGGTCTTGACCACAGTCACAGCATCTGCTCCACTGACACCTGTAACATGGACCCACCAGGTTGGCCAGACATCATTTCTGTACAAATGAACATCTAGTTAGCTACAGCCTGTCTGCCTCCAGTGCTCCGGTTGCTGCACTATACCAAATACAAGTGTGTTGAGTTCATTTGGCGTAGAGCTCTTCTGAAGCTTGTCTGAGCGTGTGCATTTCACATTTGATTGGCATCTCCCTGATTATCTGACATGCCAGATTAATTGTTAGTCACAACTCCATCTGGAGTCAATTGTAAAGGGAATACACTTGGCACTTGACTGGATGAACCAGCTGGTCATTTTCACTGTCGGAAAACCAAAACCACGCCACACACCTGAACCACGCCCGTAGCCATCAATACGACGCTGATTGGTAAGTGCAGTTGCCACTCACATTTGAAATAAATTGGGCTTTCCAGACTGATCTCGTGAGTT
The DNA here is from genome assembly GCA_027564835.1 of Typhlichthys subterraneus. Taxonomy (NCBI): domain Eukaryota; kingdom Metazoa; phylum Chordata; class Actinopteri; order Percopsiformes; family Amblyopsidae; genus Typhlichthys; species Typhlichthys subterraneus. The sequence continues at coordinate 19,289 of JAODUH010003855.1, forward strand.
TCAGTTTCATTTTGCCTTGAGAATCAGTCTATCGGGCTATCTCCCTGAACCCCCTATGTCAAACTGACTGTCTGTCTAATCTGTCAAATTAATTATTTAAGTCTTTTAGGCCAAATGGCCTATATAGTACAACCCTATACACAGATAATAGAGTTTGAGTCAGTCGCCATTGTTTCACAACTCTCATGCATAACAGGGTTTATAATGAACTGTATATATTATTCTTCCTATGTTACATGAAGGCTGTTCTGTGGCCGTTCAGTCTAATCACAACTGAATTCATAATCGCCAAGGTGACTAATCTAACAAAAAGGCATGTCATGTCATTTCACCAGCTGACTGACGGGTTGACTCGTTACAGGCTATTATAGCGCCAGTCAATATGTCCTTGTGGGAGCAGAGAATGACATAGCATGGTATTTTAACATCACCAAGGAGGATTCCCACTCTGTGATCCATGTTGCCCTTTAGATCATAACCAAAAGATACGGTCGAGTCACGTATTGATCCTGCAGTGGTCCGGGGAGGTTTGAGAAATACCAGCAGCGTTTGTGTATGCACAAGTGACTCATAGCCTACGCTAACACAGGGTCACATTGTTAGAGGAGCATATTCGACATTCTCTCAATGCTTTCAAACCCCCGAATTGGAATTTAGGATGAGTGGAGAGGAACGCAGGGTGGATGTTATCTGTCATTTACCTCGTCAATGACTGTGCCATGGAGCCACTCAATGGGCATGTGTGCATAAGACCGACTGTAGACCTGTGGTGGAGAGAAAGTGAGATAAATTGACTGTTGTAAGAGAGATCATGTGTGTTTTGAAGTATGTATTGCCCGTGGGGGGATGGGCAGATGCCCTGTTCTCATCCATTGTCTCTCTCCCCCTCCCATGCATGGCTTATAAGAGAATGCTCTTATGAGGTGTAGCGGGGACGCACACATTTGTGAGACAAGGTCACGCCTCCTCCATTACAAAGCACAAGGGACCCATTGTCGCTTTCAGAATAGAAAATACTGAGTCGTGAGTATAAACTGGTTTAAATGGGCCTCAAGAGGGAGAGTGCTGCTACAGGCATATTGACATATTGCTGTTTAAAGTTGCTCTAATGAACCTAGTAAGCTTCACTTCAGTATAAGTCACTATTTGTTGCATTAAAGACAGTTTGTTTAATTTATTTTGTCAGCTTCATCTTGATTATTTTAATATAATAATGTCTTTCGTCATTCGTTAGATATGTCATTGTAGAGAAAGTGATATAATAATGATTATTGTGAGAGATGGATCCACAGAAGGGCCTTTCAGGTCCCTAGACCCAGCGGCCCAAACGTCAGCATGTCCTGTTTATCATGGTCAGTCTGGTCAATGAGCTTGACAATCCCAGAAATCCTGGAGGTTACTGGCTTTGTAGGGATAGTCCTACCCCTGGCATCAGACATCTCTAATCTCTTCTTCCTGGTCTATGCTAGGATCAGATCTTAGAATGTAAGCTCTTAAAGTGTATAAGTTGTTGGCAATTATTTTTAAATACTTAATGATATGTTGATTTGTAATGGCTTAGAAAGTTAGCCTTGATTACTGTTGATGTCATTATTCCAACAGGACGTGTTTACTTACAATGCTGGATATATTCTGGTACTGATAAATATGCGTATTGTTAGTTGCTTTAGATAAAAGCATATGCTACATTACATGCTGTAAATGTAAATTCATAAAAAAAATGTATACAACGTGTATTAGTAAACATACAAACTAGTATATTTCAAGAAGATCAAATCTAAAATAAAACTACATTAATGTTATTGCTAGTACATGCTGGAATGACTCACAGCAACACATTTTGTGTGTGTTTACTTCAACAGAGGGCCGAGAGGTAAAAGTTGGGGAATACAACGCAATCGCTGATGTTTTGGATTTGATTAACAACTCTATCCGCTTCCAAGGTAGTGTACAGTCTAGGTGTGTGTGTGTGTGTGTTTCTTGACTGAGCTCCATAAGATAACTGGAGAAGAATATGTGTGTGCCCTCGCCCGATGATTGCTTGTGTGTCTGTGACTTTAAAAAGCTGTCACGCGCCACCTCAGCACTATTATCTCGTGTTAGCTTGCTCGCTGGTACACTCACACGCTCCTTGGTTGTTCCCTGATGCACGTGCACACGCACGCTCACACACACACACACACACACACACACACACACACACACACAAAAACACACTCATCCACACTTAGTGAAGAACCTGAGGCACTTAGCTTTTCCTCTTCCCACACCAACCAATTTTCTCTCAGCTGAATTATTCAACATTACCCCTCCCATGTTTGCTTGTGTTGCCATACTTTGTAATCTGTGCAGTCCCCTGGCGATCAGAAATCCCCCAGCCATACCATACCCCAGCCATACCCCCACCACACACACACACACACACACACACACACACACACACACACACACACGCACGCACACACACATTCTCTCCTGGGCATTTGTAGTGGAAACCCTTCCACTTCTCTGTCTCTCAGACAACCGTAAGCAGAGGAGCGCAACCTGATGCAGCGCAGATCGATCGTCACAACGGCAGGTGGAAAAAAAAAAAGTGCATCTAACCACAGTAACCTTTGCAGATTCACTGAACTCTGTTTCGGGAAAACGCGTTGAGCTATTAAAGACTAGATTTATTTGGTGCTGTGTTACACCTTCGGGGGAGGAAGTAGGTGGAAAGACATAAAAGCTTAGGGGTCAAGAAAGAAGGCGGTTATCTTTCAGTGCCTCGTGTCTTTATTATCGGCTTTTCTACCGACCAAAAGTATTCCTTATATGTTTGACTTCCTGCTCCTGCCAGGTATGGAACCGCCCAAGGACCGCACGTTTGTTCGTTTACAGCGCCGCCACATCAACGTGCCTCTCTACAGCATCCTGTCCACTATCACCATACTGGGCATGTTCATGGCCGGAGCATTCCTCTTCTTCAACATCAAGAACCGCAACCACAGGTCTGGATCTGTTGATGCAGTTTAAAGTATAACTGACACCACCCACTGCACAAATGCTGATTGAGGGGAGGGGGCAGGGCTGAGAAGGGGACCCCCGCATTAAGATGACGTTCAAGCGGACCGAGTGTCCTGTTGGAAATCAGCCAAGTGCTAAGGCAATTTTTAACTGATATGACGTGTAGAGCCATTTTCAGAGCATAAAATCCCAATGTTTATAAAAACGTGAATGTTGTTAATATTACCACCAGCATTTATGTGTCTAGTTCAGATCTATTATTTAGTTTGCAGCTCAAAAACACAATTTAGGGTGCAGTTACACGTTTTGTTTGTTTGTTCATTGTTTGCCCATGGTACATCCATGTTTAATGTACTAGTATGCTACCATAGCGCACATTTTATCTCACCCCAACCGTCTTGTGGCCATTACTGTAGGTTTATCACAAGACAATGTAAAAACATTGGGGCCATGGTTAACAGCTGTAATCCGCAATGTTTGGAAAATCTCTTTATATATTTAAGGCTACATATAAAAATTGAGCACGCCTTAAGTAATTACCGCAGCACTGTGTGAACTGTATATAACCATTGCTCAGCGAGCATCAGTCAGTATTAGTCTATGTAGAGAGCATCTCAAGCAAATGTTACTGTACAGTACATTAGGCAAGGTAAATGAGGGAAGGAGATACAGAAAAATTGTATGATTAAGCTAACGAGGAAGGAGACAGAAGCAAGGAAGTGGCGTTGACGTGAAAGCGTGATTGCATATGAGGTTGATTCACTTGGCGGCTGACCCCTTGTAGGTGTATTAAAACTTAATTTGACACTGTTTGACTGTGGTGAGCTCTTAATATCTTGACCAGTCTATTATATGGTCTGCTCTATTGTAACACTCTCAGACTGATCAAGATGTCCAGCCCCTACATGAACAACCTGATCATTCTCGGCGGTATGCTGTCCTACGCCTCCATCTTCCTGTTTGGACTGGATGGAGGTTTTGTCTCTGACAAAGAGTTTGAGACCCTCTGCACTGTGAGTACCATATGTACATGTAGAAATAGACCTCAACAATGATGTACATTGGAGAGGAAATTCATGTTGACTAGGCTATATTAGACATTGTCAAATAGCCCCTTCCACGTTGTATGTTTTAGCTCTGTATGTTATCTTTGGAGGCTGGATTAGTATTTGATATTACATCATACAATATTTCCTCAAACCACCAGTACAAGCTGGTATAATTAAAATGCTCTACAGAATGTACAATCATTACTGGGGATACATTACTCTAGTAGTTCACATTTGTTAAATGGTTCTGGGATTTACAGTACAGTCAAAACGTTTTGTTTAATGGTCTAATTTGCTGTTACGTTCTGTAAACATTTATTATATATTTTGTTGCTTTGTACTTGTGACATGTGCAATGACATTACATTTTAATAAGAATAATAAGAATAAATGAAAGAATTGCCTGAGTATTGCATTGTCATCTCAGTTGTAATCTAAAATTTAGATAGAGAATAGAAAGCTGTAACATAATCGGAACTGAATATGTAATACTGTACGTGTATTGTGTAATAGGGCTAATCACTTATGGCATGAACCAGGAAGCCTAATACTAGTGGATAATATATATAAAAATACATGTATATAACATGACATATATGAAGCCCCTAGCTAGTGTTAGCATTTGACTGTGAGCTGCTGCATTAATAAAATAGTTTTATTAGATATAACTTGTTTAAACTGATACTATATGGAATAAACAGACCTGACACACATACACACACACGCACACACATATACATTTTTGCTACATTGTGAGGACACATTATTATATTGTGGACACAAACACACACACACACACACCAAAATAACTTCAGGCAGGGCACGTCTCAAGCTGCCAGCGGCTAGGTAAAGCTCCATGCAAGCCCAAAATGGAGCTTGTCAGATCAGGCCAGGTGCTAAGGCAGAGGGGTGTGGAGGCTGATCCCTCCACCACCAATCAATATGCCACAGTCTCTTTGTGAATAGGTGGTGTAATTGTTTTCCACCCTCTCTCCCTTGGCTAGGACTCCACAGGCTTATTGCTTTTCAGATATGGGGGTTGAAGTTACACACAAGAAAGGCAGGGGAACTGTGTGTGTGTGTGTGTTTGTGTTGGTGGCCATGATTGGTGCATCCAGGAGATCTTAATGTGTACAGAAAAACACACACAGATTCCACATGCACACACTCAGGCCAATACATGGACAATGACTGTTTCTTCTATAGTATATTCAAATTTGTTAACTTTTAAATCTCAGAGCTCTCATTTGCAAGTTGTAGATAGGTCTGTATTGAGCTCATTAAGATGATATGCTCCCTGGAGTTTGACAGCTTCCATGGCATCCGCTCAGAGCTCTGCATTTATCTGGCAACTTTTTTGAGTGAGCCTCTTCATTGCATCTTGCTTTGAAGCCTTTGGTCCGATTGAGGCAGTAATCTGCATGCGTGTCTCTGTTGTTCTGATAGGTTCGGACGTGGATCCTGATTGTAGGGTACACGACAGCGTTTGGTGCCATGTTTGCCAAGACGTGGCGGGTGCACGCTATCTTCAAGAATGTGAAGATGAAGAAGAAAGTAAGACTTTAAATATTGATGATATTTTATAGATGGATGGATGGATGGATGATGACAGCAACCCCAAAACATTTGCATACAGTGTGTGTTGATTTATTAAGGTGCAGGTTGTGTACAGTGATGTGAGTCATCGTTACAACATCCTAATTAATAAGTAAGCTTTACTATACTAAATAATAAACATTCAAAATAGGTATTTGCCAAGCTTTTTCGTTTAATAAACTCTACATAATACATTATTAATTTAGTATAATGAAATCATCAAATCAGTCAATAAAATAATAAAATCAGTGATCTAATAACATTAGCATGTCTGTACAGTATTAATCGAAATTCTTACCCCATAGGTTCTCAGTAGTAACTTCTTTTCAATAATGAGATACTATTTATTGACGAAGAAGAGAAATATGTACTGTATATTAGCATAAAGGGCTGTAAAGTTGTACAAAGTGCGATATCACACTTGACAGTATAAAATTACCTGAATTTGCCTCCTAATAATAGCAGTGGCTGGCTTGATACTGTCATCTAAATATCCCCACACACAACAGCACATTCATAACAGGATACAGACAAAAAGTACTAATTTGTAGATAATTCGCAAAATGTCCTTGGATAATGCAAGGAAATAAAAGTATCTTTTTTGTGTGTGTTGTCGTTTTGAAGTGGCAGTCTGATAAAGAGAGTGCATTGAAGCAGAACAGAATGAGCCAACATCATTATTGGACATTATAGGGATGCAATCCTCTCTGTTTAGATGGCATGGAACCTTTCTATTATTACAACATTAACATTAATTACAGTAGTAAAATTCAGTCTAGTTTGTTCCCCATATATATCCAACTAATTGGATAAATATACTGTACAGTGGCAGTCAAGCCATGTATACCATTACTAGACTTGTTCAAATTCTCCTTCTTTCAAAATAAAGTATTCAAAACCTGCTAGTGAGTACATGCTAAAACAGGCAAACAAATCAGATATTCTATTTTACAGCTACTGTAGCCAACGAAGCCCTTAGTATAGCTTCCTCCTAACCTGCCAAAAAAAACAAATCATTATTATATCATAATTAATACATTAACTTCACGCTGGTTTAACAACTGTTTTCACTAATTCTAATGAGGATTATTGTGATTGACTTTTCAAAAAGTGTTGCAGAGCATTGCTTAATTAATTTAAATTTTACACATGCTGTCATTATCACCTAATTAATAAGATCATAATTCTCAGTGTTACTGTATGCTGATAGTAAAGGCAATAGCAAGGGTGTTACTTACATGTGTAAATTGAAATGTACATTATGGCACAAAATGGGTCTCTTTGTATTTCTTGACACTATAATAATGTGTTCTAGTCCCATAGAATGTCAACTGGTATACACCCCAGAAGATGCAATACAATGCCACAATAGCCCAGGTAGATAATGTGTTTATTTCAGAAGCAGACCATGTTTCTGGCTCATGTGGGCCATAATGCAGGGATGAGTTCCCAGTCCTCCCAGCCAACAGGTCACAATGGTCAGCCCAATAACAGCAGCAGGGAAAGAGAGAACAGCTCTGAGACCAGCAAAGAAGGATCCTTTTCCATCAAGACACAAAAACATTGGGCCCATGCAGCATTCAATCTCCATTTTGATTTATTGTACAGCCATCTCACTGCTCTGACTTGCATGTAGCAAGCTATAGCACATATTTAATGTGTTGTTGAACTGCATTTATATCTGGGCTGTATAGCTTCATTGAAAGGCATTTTTTGACTATTTTTAGGAGTGCTCAAGCACCCCTAAAATTATTTTCAGCACCCCTAAAAAAAGAAAAAGACAACAAAAAATAATTTAATTTACAATACATTTTTTAAAATTTATTTTCTAAAAACAAATGTGCAAAGTTTCAGCCCTTTAACGTTACATTCTGCGAGCTTACACAAAGGTGAATATTTCAGGGGAGAATTTGAAAGCAATACAGAATGCTTGGGATCCTTATTGCATTATATTCCATTATATTTTAAATCGTCACCTCTTCCAGAATTTTGTATTTTATTTCCACCAGACATCGGTACATAAAAGGCAGAAATTGGTGCATAGAAATTCACCAGAATGCAGCAAATGGAAGTGTTTGATGCTAAAAATGTCCTTGGGGTAAACCCCCAGACCCCCTGCTTAACATGTACCCTCACCAATGTTCAAACGAACAAGACTTATTCCATTGCAAATGCAAACATAAAAACATAAATAATAATTATTGTTTATTATTGATTGATGGGCCTACAGTGACATTTGTGATTTAGACATCTTTGTATGTAGGCATACACATCACATTCTCATTAGGGGCTGATCACACCTAAAGGTCTGATCCTAGAATCGCCCCTGGGATCCACCCATTGAATCTCAACTTTCTTCTAGAGCCTAGACCAATGAGAGAAAGGCAAGGCCATCAAATTGTGTCAGAAAAAGTACTAGATGCCTTCAAATAAGAAGTAGCCTATGTCTTAGAGATACAATGGAGTCTTAGAAAACCACAGGTTTAATACAAAGTGCAGCAAATGTAAAGCAGTATGTGTAACACAATATGTCAATCAAGCTTGTATCCAGGATACCCACCGGTTTATATAGCTCAACATTTGTTTTTTGGGTCCTCAAACATTTCATAGACACCCTCATGATTTGACACCTGCTGACCTGTTTTCAGTATTTCATTCTCTGAAATATGAATAGCTTTTTAAACATCTAATGCAACCTATTTCCACCGACCCGGTTACGTAAAGTGGTGCCACACTCATTGTGTCTCATAACTACGCTTTACCCCCTTGTATTTATAGATCTCTCTTTCTCTCTTGCTGGCATAGAGGATGTGTAGGAGGTCTGTCAGTGTGAGTGTGGGTGGGAAAAGGAGGAGAAAATGGGATGACAGAGATGGAAGTAAATATGTGGCAGGAAAAGGGAAAGGGACCGGAATGACGTCAAGGCAGAGAGTAAAGAAAATAGGACAGGAATGGAAGACAAAGCATGTCACAGAGGGGACAAATGGGGAACATTTTTGAAAATGAACGTGGTCATCAGAGATGAGTGATAGGGCCGCATCCTGGGAACAGTCTGTCTGGTTATGATTCTGTTCCACTATTAGTGGTTATTCAAACATAAATAACACACATTGACGTGTGTGTTTCAGAATATTATTTTGGTGCTTATGTACATATATTTTTTTAACAATGTCAATAAAACCAGTTTGGATGATTGTCATGATGTAATAATCATGGGACATAGTCCAACGCTCGTGCCCGCTGCTACGTGTGCAAGCACGATATCAATCCTACTTAGTTTAAATGCTAAATATTAAACAAGACATGCCTACAATTATAACAGTACAGTCCGAAACAAAAACTAAAACGTAATCTTCTGTTTGTACTGCACATGTGGCGAAAGCCACTTTACCAATATGGCGATACCGCCATTTTCTTCCCTGTTTCTATCTATTATTAAGTCTATGATTTAGCTAAGCGAGCTGGCGCGTCTTCTCTCCATTTTTTTTTTTGCCACGTTATCGTACCTGGAAGTAGAATCTCAGTCTAGTGCGGTCATTAATGTTGCAATGGTTCTGCCATTCTGGTGCTGGGTAGATGTTGAAATGTAATACCAGGTCAGAACACGCTTCAACCAGTTGGACTGTGTGACCCGACGTAACTGTACAATATTTGCACTGTGTCATTCTGAGGCCAGGCCAAGGCATACACTGATGTTTGTTTCCCACAAATAAACAGCACTGAACTTGACCTTTGTCGCTTTGACTGCTTGGGATGTGTAGTCATTTGTGAGAAACCAAACAGTTTTTCTCCTATGGAATGAGTAGCCTCGCTATGACAACATGCAGCCAATTATCTCAGTTGAGCTCCTGCTTTCTTTCTCATCGCACCCCCGATCCCCTTTCCATCACTGGCGGAGGAAAAAGTAATGTCTCCACACAAGCAATATTCACTCCTACCGCATGCAACGGCCCTTAAATCTCTAGTCTAGACGGATTTGCTGTTGGTTCAGGCCTGAGTCTGTGGGTGTTTAGCTCATGGACACACACACACACACACACACGCGCACACGCACACACACACGCACACACACGCACACACACACGCACACACACTCACGCACACACACACACGCAGACTCCAGCTTGATTAAATGGAGGTGATTTGGCTTCAGAGGAGTGATGGTTGCTGTCTGGGGCTTTGAGTTCTCTTCATCCCACTGTCAGCCTTGCTAACCATCCCTCTTCCTCCAAGCAGGAGACTAAAAGAACATCCCTCACGCTGCCTACCTCACTGTCCTTCCACCGCTCCTGCAGTCAGTATTTTGCTGCGAGAGAGAGACCAGACCAGTAAATCAAGCGGGCGTTTGATAAGGGCTCTATGCTTGGCTTGGTGCAGCCTGTGCCACAGACAGAAATGTAAGGTGATTGGAGGCGGGAAAGTGAGGTTGTCAATCATCGTTCTTCTTTGCAGTTAAATCCCCCCGTGACAAGCACACAGACACTTCATGGCAGGCGCTCAACAAACAAGCACATGCGAGCGCGCACACATGCTAGTACGTGCGCTAATGTTGCGATTACCGACACAGAGATTGGCATCAGTATGGGATGTAAAAAGGATGATATACCGAGTATCGGTCCTACACGCGCTACAACCACACTTTTATCCAGAAGCTACAGAACAGTACCGCCTCCTACTTGCATTTTAGGATCAGATTTGGCTCTGCGCAGGAGTTTGATAAATGAGGGCCAGTGTCTAGACAATACGTCTGTCTACAGCTCTGTGGTGTTTTCAAAGAAGGGCGAGATATTGAATGTGCACCGACAAACTGATAAAGGAAGCAGAATGCGTGCTGCATGTCAACACTGAAGTGTATCCAGCTCGAGGACATGACAGTCTAGCGCCCCCCGACTCCACCACACGCATACTACACTACTTCAACTGTCAGATAAGTCAGACGAGTGTGAAATATGTTTACCGTATTCAAGGAACCTAACCATTAAGGTTGTTGGTAAAAGTGTGATTTGATAGGAGACTGTATTCATACATTTAAATGCATATTATAGAAGAAATGTTGTTGTTATATTTATTTTAAAGATGGATCATCCTAGCAGTCCTTATTTTTAGACTATTGATATAATATTTATTTAGCTTATTTATTTTTCTAACTAAAGAATGTTTGCATTGCTCAAATCAATTCCAGTGCCATTAATTCCAGTATAAATATTTGATTTAATTGAAACTGTATCATATTGCTTCATTCCCAGCATCGCATCATGTATTTATACTTAATATTAAGTATTATAGCCTATTACAGATAGAAAATATGTTCTATGTGTGTCCGCTGAATGTCTGCCTTCAAAAGCCAACAGATCAAAAAACCAAATCCCTAATGAATGGAAGGATGCCTATGAGAAGCCATCGAACTGCATGAGGCTATGAGAGGTTCTCAGAAACACACAACCCCTGCCTATGTTCCCTGACCTTTGCTTTGATCTGTGGTCCAGGGCAGTCAAATGCTGTTATAAATAAATATCACACACAGGCCATAGCTTTCATCCCTTTAAAGTTCACAGTACAAAAGATAGGCTAAGTGTTTGACGGCATTGGTGCTAGTGTGATGTATTTATGTATTTTGCCGACCACAAGGTTGTAAAACTGTTTGTCATTGTCAAAACATTACATGAATTACATTAATTTATAAGCTTCTATTCTTACTATATTTATTTTATTTCATTATTACCTTACATCTTTACAAATTATTTCACAAATTGAACATGATACTCTCAATAGTCTCCACTCATATCCATTAGTTTTGTACTCCCATGGCAAGCAAATCAGTAAGGACTACAAAATGACTGATAACTGCAGATCTCGGCCACTACAGTAATACTTTTAAGTCTACTTACAGTAAATCTCTTTTGATAAAAGCCACTAAATGATCAACGTTCTGAGTGTCTCGGATGTGACAGTCTATTTTCTCTTGCCTCAAGCCACAAATACTACTACAACTTCTAATGAAAGATTGTGTATTGTTAATGCCAAATTGCAAACACTGTTTTGCTATAGGGAATAATACTTGCATACTTGTATACTGTTACTCATAGACAGTGTGGCCATAGCACATTAGCCTAACATGAATATGTTAGCTTCACTGAGTTTCTGCCACTGTGTTTCCCTGCCAGATCATCAAAGACCAGAAGCTATTGATTATCGTGGGCGGGATGCTGCTGATCGACTTGTGCATTCTCATATGCTGGCAGATTGTGGACCCACTGAAGAGAACTGTGGAGGAATACAGCTTGGAGGTCTGTACGGCAGTTTCTGTTCATTAAAATACATTTTTGTATTATAGAAATAGTATTATTGCTTTCTCAGCCGGGTGTTATCCGAATGCATTTCTTCGCTGTGAGCCTTGAATGAGGCTTGGTGGGGGGTTTTATTATGTTTTCCTCTTAAGAAACAAGTCTGTTGTTCCAGTCTGATGTACTGTAGCATCAGGCTGAGCATGTTCTGGTTACACAGATTCTCTCACACATACACACAAGAAAAAATAAATATTTAAATTAACGGCTGTTTATTTGGAGCTTGGGAGAGCAAAATGTCTGCCTTGGGCGGTATACTTGCATATTTGTTGTGTATGTTATTTTTGGGGGCAGGATGTGAGCCATCATTGCCTCCTGTGCTCATCCCGTAGTCGGACACTCTCCAGCTTGGATGTGAGGCATTGGCACAGCCTGTTGGAGAAGAGCCACTTGGCACAATGTTTTGCCTTGCCACTGAGGTAGGGGGCAGGGTGTGTAGAGCTGTAATAGACCCCACCATGCTGCCATTGGTTAGCGCTGATTCAGAAGTGCCCCGATTGGATAAGGGTTGTGACCCTATTGGCTGGAATGGATCTATCTTTGGCATGAATTCTTGTTGATTATGAAGTCTGTTTTTGGGTGAAAGATTATATATTTCTACGTAACTGACACATTGTTGGATATATTTATGTATAGTGTGTATATTATGTCTGTTTCAGCGTCTTTTCCTGTCCTATATGGTTGTTTTCTATAGTGTAGAAACTCTAGTTGTACTGGACGATTTATTCCTAGAATTAATTCCATTTACTTTTACAAGAAGCATCTTCACAGAATCACAAAGCTGTTTAATATGCAGCTGCTGGTCGAGAACTCAATTCCCAATGAATAAAACACAGCCGAGTATAAACTATCTGACTTAAGCCAACGACTTATCAAGATCTGCAGGAGTGAAGTGGAGATTCTTCCCCCAGTAAGGCATTTTCCAGTTCTTCACAACTCCCCTGCATTCCAACACCACAGAGACTTTCTCAGACACTGTCTTACCAGCAGTCAGCAGTCTCGCGGAATGTTCTAGGACTATGCAGAGTGTGCTGGGGATGTCGGCCGGAAAATAATAAAAAAGGGATGCCTCACTGTTTTTTATTATGTATTGTTTTATGGAATGTTGTTTTAACGCTGTTGACTTTGAGGACTCCTGTTCCCCCACCTCCCCATGTTCGCTTGCTGGTTTGCTTGTTGCCAAGGTTCTGCGGGGGTTCTGGCGGGATGACTTTTCTGTGACTTCAATTAAAGGAACATTCTGTGAAGTGATAAATAGTGCTAAGCTGAGAGCCTAGGAGCAGGTCAGCCTTTCAGAGTGTATTTCCCCGTCTGACTCCTCCATGAAACTGTTGCCAAGGGATTCTTTGAGAGATGCGTGATATCTTGACTGGATTATTTACATACTTGCACTCTTCTGGGGTTGTGTGAATATGTGCAAATTTACCACATTTCCATGCCTCTCGTCTAGACAAAGCTGTATTTGCTTTTGTGATAATAGCCACATATACTATATATTTTTCAACTTGCCAGGCAGCATTGCAAGACCTTGATTGAAGCGTCCATTCATTTGCGATTGCTGCATGCGCAAAAAGGTCCAAGGGAGCGCTTCCCAGGCTGTAAGCTCCAAGCCAGGGGAGCATTGTGGAAGCATTAGCTGCTCTATGTATGAGATGAAAATGTCCCCCTTGGGACTCCCAGATCTGCTTGCCTATGCTGGGTACAGGATCCACATGCATGCCTTGCTGCCTGGCTCCCAGGAGGACCAGACACTGGCAGCTCACCCTGGGGCTGAGCTGGCGGGTAGATGGCCTGGGGGCCTGTAACGCCCCCACTGGGCCCAGGGGCCTCTGAGCCTCTGGGCCTGTGAGGCAGGGCCAGGACACAGATGCAAGGGAAGGCTGAGATGCAGGCAACGTAATGCATGTACCGTAGAAGGAAATCAACAAGTCTACTGTGGATACATTATAGGCCTGTTTATGTAGGCATGCTTCGCCTTCCAACACAAACACAGACATGTTTATAATCTGGCCTATTTTATAAATGAATCTCCCATAGAGATAGGTCGACAATAAAGAAGATGGAAAAATGCTAAGAGGGAGTGTATTTTCCCATTGGCTGTAAAGAGAACCCCCACCACAACACACCTATCTATCTTTTCCCTTTCTCCTCCCATGGGAAGCCACGTTGACCTTGAGTTCTCGTAGCCGTGACTACCTGCTGTACCCAAGGGTATGCGCTATGGCAACAAGGTGTTAGGGAATTCTCACTCTTTGCGGTGCCATGGCGTGTTGTTTCTCCTCGCGCACAGGCGCCGTTCCCATATTAGCTCGGGTATTTACACACGCTTCACAGGGAAGCCGCCGCCGCGTTGCGCTATGTGCTGCTGTCGGCGGTACACGCAGGGTGGTCTCGAGGCGGTGTTAACTGAATGAGCGTGCGACTGTTCAGGTGTGAACCCTACCCCCACTCCAGCGCGTGCGGTATTAATGTGCTCAGTAGACCAAGAGAGACCTATATAGCGGTCGTTACTGGATCTCTGTCTGATAATGAATGTGAGGAAATTATGGCGTTCGTATTGTTCACTTGAGGTCTGTCCAGTGGGAACGTAGCTCCAGGCAAGGCTTTTTCAGTCTGCAGCACAAACTTGGGCTCTGAAGCCAGTCAGTTCAATTTAATGAGCAAAGTTGCACGCTATCTTAGCATTAGCAGGGAGATAACCCAGCTGATCCTTGGGAGCCCATGGTTGATTTTGTTCCCTCTTAGAGGAATGGAAAGATGACCAGAGATCGCACACTGGGAAATGGTTTTCCAGTTTATAATAGTGACTCCAGAGTGTTGTTAAATGGCTGGGCCTCCACAAATCACCACCAGATCAAACCAACTCTTTCGCCAGAAAGGGCTTTGACCTCGACCCCAACAAATCAAGCCTCTGATCTGTACTTCAAAATAGATACTTCATACACAGTTGTAATACTCAAATTCAATAAAAGTGTCGATCGGATTAAAGGCAACTTGGCCCGAATGGTAATTACAACATCTTCCTCAGCCATCCTTAACCCTGGGCCGACCTCTAAATCCTTAGCGCTAAGGGAAACATCTCGCAGGATTTCCCCCTCTGGCTGGCTGGCAGCGACGTCTTGGGAATGGAGACATCGGCAGAGAGAGCGGACAGCAGTTAGATGCATTTTGCTGGCTCAATAATAATGTGTCTGCTAATGGATGGATTTGCTGTTAGCACGTGCTAGCGTGAACTAGCATGTGCTAGCGTGAACTAGCATGTGCTAGCGCCGGCTAGCGGTGCCGCCCAGCCTCTCTCCGCCACAACAGACCTACAGCAGCGACGCGTGTTGCTGTGTCAGTGCACACACGTGCTGCAGCGTTCGCCCATCTGCAGTGTGCGTGTGCATGCGTGTGTGTGTGTGTGTGTGTGCGTCATTGTACCGGGAGCGTAAACAGTGCACGTGAAAAGCCGAGCATGCAGTTGCTACAGTATGTATCCCACTGAGTGTTGGAGCACATTGGTGTTTGTGTCTGTGTGTTCTCTTTTGCGGCAAACGTCTCCTGTGATCCCGGACACTGTCTCCTACACGTAATGAAGGACAAACTGTCAAAGGGCTGATTAGCATGCTGGTGGGTCCTGCAGCAGCATTGCCCCTCCCCTCCCCAACACACACACACCCCCACACACCGGTGCGCTACATCTGACTAGTGCATATCCCCCCCCCCCCGCCACCTATCTTCTCCCATCCCTCCTTCATCTGCTGCTCTGAAGCTGCTACCAGCATCGGCAGGACGACACACTGCAAAGGAATATTGCAGTGTGTCGTCGCCATGGCAACGGCCATGTCGACGAATTAGGAAGGGATACGTGTGGATGTACAGTAATATATTCCATTTGGGGGACATCGTGGCGTTCAAATCTGCAGGCATGCTGTGGATTCAGAGGTTTGAAGATGCTAGACATCAATTAGAGAGAGAGAGAGAGAGAGAGAGAGAGAGAGAGAGAGAGAGAGAGAGAGAGAGAGAGAGAGAGAGAGGGAGGGAGGGAGAGAGAGGATACTAGCGCCCCCATGCGTTGAATCTGCTCACCAGATGAGTGTTTACAGGAATATGGCTTCCCTCTCTGTTGGTGAGCCTCAAGAAATGGAAGGTTAGTGGATGTGCAACCAATAGATGATATATTATTGTGTTGCCTACCGGTAGTTGAACGGATAACTTATTCATCTCGAACAAACTCCTTCAACATGACAGTGTTAGGTGAAAATAAAAGTTATATGGTAGTTGATGCCCAGACATTCATCCATGGTTTGCTCGGTAACATGCTAACAACACCCCCGTTTTGGATAATCGCCTACATTGCATATTAGGTTTTTAACGACCCCTGTTACCGTACATATGTACTAGTTTGTATTTGATTCAAAGTAGTAGTACTGTAATATAACGACTTACAATGTGACTGGAATCATTCATGAAATATCTTAGTAAGCATGACTACGGTATATGTAGACTGTAGGCTACTGTAGTATACGGTACTTAGCTCGTAAGCTAGTTTTGGCTTGAGGGGGGCTCACATCGCATTCACATTAAATAATAAATATATCTATTTATAATAATATTTTAAATCTTTTTCCATTATAGCCATATTTCGAAGAAGACACTTGTTATTAATTATGTTATAATATTTAGCCTACATAATGCAGAATGTACAGGCAAAACGTCAGGTCAGTCAAAATGTGTCATGGATCTTGTCATCAGAAGGGGCAAGGCTTTTTTTGTTTTGGCTTGAGTGAGGCTCATATTCCATTCGCATGCTATCATAATTATATGAAATAATAAATAGCACATTATATTTTAGATATTTTTCCCATTATATCTATATTTCAAAGAAACATGTTATTGATTGTATATTTAGCCTAAATAATGCAGAATGTACAGGTGAAACGTCAGGTCAGGCTACATTTGTTATGGATCTTGGCTTGTCATCTGAAGGGGCAAGGTAGTGCATCCACTTTATGGCGACGTGACATGTTGGTAACAATTTCTTATCTCTAGTGAAATATGCCTTAAAACGTGCTTAAAATCCTGCAACGCAAAATAAACCAGACCTTTCCATTATCCCATGCTAGTCGACCGGAGGGGTGAATCTGAGGAGTCTGGTGATGACGAGACCCGGAGAAAGAGCATCAATGGGGAGGTAGAACCTAATCAGCCCACTGCCACAAGTAAATATAAACCATTAAGCACAACACAGGCTAACTGTTGTAGACCCATTATATTGGTACCAATGAGAACTGCATTTCACAGTATAGGCCTATAACTTGTGTGGAAAGAGTTTTCACAACCAAGACCACCTTTTCACCTTGTATTTTGCATCATTTTTATATAAGCTTTCTCACTGTATCTAGACTATCGTAATTTTAGGGCAGGGGCAATGTCACATTATTATTTAAATTTTGGTTTATGTTCTAGCTAAAGAGGAGTCACCTGTTGATATGGACACCATAACCCTGGATCCAGAGGAAGAGGTAATACGTCTCAGAGAAACAAGAAGCTTGAACAGTCAAATAAGTGTGAGTTTAACAAAGCATTTTAATCGCTGCTTGCTATAATGTATTTTGTGCTACTAGGATGTGGATCTTGTTCACTGTCGTATTGGAAAGATTGAAGGATTGGAGGTTCTACGAAAGGCCAAAGTAAGATACAATAATCAGTTTTTTCTTTACTATTGTTAGTATAGTCAACAGTACATTTGACTATTTGTAGGCTGAACAGAAATCTGTTTTAATTCTTATAATTATTATTTTCATTAGACTTTTTTTCTGCCAAAATAGAAATTGAGCTATTTGGTCTCATTGAATGATGCTGGAAAGATGGCAGACATGTAATGTGACCCTAGTAGTGAGGTTAATAGCAATAATAATCAGTCTATGGAACGTCTGTGTAATGTATTTTATTATTACCTTGATGGAATACTGATCTATTAATGAAAACAAATGTGCTTCAATCTAGCTATAGTTGATTTTATTGGCTTTGTAATTTTGTGTTATGCAGACACTTTCTTTACGTCAGAATCTAATAAAAAAAATAGAGAACCTTGACAGTCAGCGATCACTGCGGGAATTGGATCTCTATGATAATCAAATCCGCAAGCTGGAGAATCTGCAGAACCTCACAGAATTGGAGTAAGTCAGATGTCTAAAGCTTAATTATGTCTACCTAATAAAACTTTCTTTATTCCTCTGCAAATCTAAAATTTATAAAAATATTTCAGGTTACACTCTGTAACCTAGTACGTTTCTGTTTTTGACAGGCAGCTGGATGTTTCCTTTAACCTTCTGAGGAAGGTGGAAGGTTTGGAGCAGTTGACCAAACTGAAGAAACTGTTTCTACTTCACAACAAAATCAGCTGTATTTCCAGTCTTGACCACCTTACAGGCCTGGAGATGTTGGAGCTGGGCTCCAACCGCATCAGGGTGAGCTGAGAACAGTCTGACATGACCCTCGTATTTTATATCAGAAAATAATCATAAATGTTTATACACACAATTTCTATTTAATGAACAAGCTGTATTATGTTAACATGGTGTTTCAACAGGTTAATAATGAGAGGGACAAATTAAAATTACTGTCTATATAATGTTTATACTGCCTTTGTACATATGAGGATGTTCATTATGGTTGCAATTGCCAAAATTGGGAGTGTTAATAGCAGTGCATATGTAAATCTGTACCTGTGGGTCTCTGTCTCTTGTGTTTTCAGGCAATTGAGAATTTAGACGCACTCACCTCTTTGCAAAGTTTGTTCCTTGGCACAAATAAAATAACTCAACTTCAGCACCTAGAGGGTTTGCATAATCTGACTGTCCTTAGCATTCAGGTAAACTCACGCACAACCACTGTTCAACACTTTGTGTAAAATGGTGTCAAATGTAATTAAGTATTCAGTTATAGTATAGTATAAACTTATTTGCAACTGTGTTTGTATATAGAGTAACCGCATCACAAAAATTGAAGGTCTGCAGAACCTGATCAACCTGAGAGAGCTCTATCTCAGCCACAATGGCATTGAAGTCATTGAGGGCTTGGAGAACAATGTGAGTTACTGTAATACAAAAGCATATATCTGAAAGAGCTGGATGTCACACATTGCCATCAATCACTTTGTCAGCTGGGCATAACCGTTATTATATAGTTCTATGTGCATAACACATAGTAACAATCTTTACTAATCTTTTGTTTTCGTTTACAGAAAAAGCTCACAACTTTGGACATTGCAGCCAATCGAGTTAGGAAAATTGAAAACATCAGCCATCTGACTGACCTACAGGAGTTCTGGGTAAGTACATTTTTAGATGAAATATCACTATAATATAATGTGTACCGGTATATAATAATAATATTCATCCATGATATTTCTAAACCATTAAATAAAACAAAGTCAAAGATAATTATTTTCTCTGATCTTTATCTCGTCTTTTAGATGAATGATAATCAGATAGAAAACTGGTCAGATCTGGATGAGTTGAAAAACTCTACAAGTCTGGAGACAGTCTATTTGGAGAGGAACCCGCTACAGAAGGACCCTCAGTATCGTAGAAAGATCATGCTGGCACTGCCCAGCGTACGCCAGATTGATGCCACCTTCATCCGCTTCTGAGCCAAATGATTCCACTAAGGCCACCCAGCGTTTTACCTTTGTACCCTGCCTGCCATCCTCACAAACGGACCTCATTTATAAACATGTGTCCTCACAGGCACTGGCCTATGCATACACTTAATCGCTCATACACAAATACACACTTTTAATTAATCTATTGCTCATTTAATACACACTCATAAATACATGCAAGCATGTATGTGTTAATGCAAAACTAGATCTACATTGTGTAAAAGCTTATTCATTTATTAGGCTGCATATGAACTGTGAGAACAAGATCAAACATGTTTTCTTCACTTAATGTCTTTATTTTTCCTTATTGCATGAGGGATACTGAATTTGAGGCTTATCCCATTAGCTTTGAAGTTGCACTGCAATGTTATGATGGAAATATAGGCATTCTTACTCTATGTAGGAACATGTCATGTAATAACTTATAGGATTGGACTGGTTCAAAGTAAGATACACACAATGTTGTGCCAGGGTAAGATACACACAATGTTGTGCCAGGCACGAAGCATATCGATAAACCTGCTATGAAAAGGAGCACCTACCTGCTTAACATTATTTAATGGAATAAATCTACTTTTAAAACAGAATATACCCATATTGAGACAAAGTATGCTAAATATTTGGCTCTGAAATTAAATATACCCTTTCATAGTAACCATATTTTCTGTACCAAATCCGTCATGTAAATAACATAATTTAAGCTTCAAATGTGATTTAGACCCTGCAGAACATTTTAAAGTAGTGTAATAGGCCTTACATAAAGCACTTCTGGAGGAAGTAACAATATATGCTCAGCCAAAACGGTCTCACACTTGATGTGGCATAAATGATGCTGTCAGCAGGCTTTGCTAACTGATCAGTAGGTATGTGCAGTGAGACATTTGGTCCACTGGATAGAGACGAGAGTTTAAATCTGAAATGATTTCATTAAAAATGCCCAGAACTCTCATTCCTATAAACAGGGACAATTCAGTTTGCCAAATCCCATAGAGCTAAAAAGCACATTGTTGGCTATAACAGCTTTTGTGTTAATTATGTCATTACCTATATAGTCTATTTTGGGTTTCTGTTTTACAGCAGCAAGGAATAATAAATTACACATTTATGTAAAAGTATTTTCATGTCAGTACATCCTTACTTTAGTTAGTGAAGCTCCTGAAGTACATTTCCCTCCCTGGCCACTACTGGTCAGATCAGGATAACTTTCTAGATTGTTAGACTATAGTATGTGAGATAGTAGGCCTACATTAATTGTAGTTGTGCAAAAGGCTTTGCCACAACAATGACTTCTGCTTTGTGTAACTCATCTGCCACAGCAGATTTGTACGGTTGTAGCTAGTCATATAACTACACAAGCTACATACAGCCTATAGGCCTATATTGCTGGCCAGGTTGGTCATAGGATTCATTCATTCTTCAGCACACATGACCGACAAGGTTTTTTTTTTTAATTATTATTATTATTATTATTATAGAATGCTTAGTGCACTTTAACTTTAATTTATTGTAATTTAAGATGCATATTTACAGCATGGTTACTTTAGCACTATCTTATGTGCAGTCAAACAATTTGTGGCATCAAAACCATCCCAGAAGAACCATAACAAACTGACTATTTGACATGTTACCACAGATCCAGCCATTTTTATGTTATTGCCCTGATGGCTAACAGTAGGCCCCTATGCTACTTAGCCTAAAGTGTCAATATGACTTTCTGCCAATGTCACAGTCACTAAGCCATATAACAAATGCACTAATCACTCCATCTCACAAATGCTCTGTGGGCTTCATGAGTCATGATATCATCCTGATTAATTGGCGCAATTTCGCATAGAGAGATATTGTGCTAGAGGTCAGACCACAGTGGTTGTGACCAATCCGTGTTGTACTGGCAGCTATACTGTGACATAAGGTACGCGTTTCCTAATCCTGGTCCTGGGGGACCCACTGTCCTGCATGTTTTAAATG
Source organism: Typhlichthys subterraneus (assembly GCA_027564835.1). Classification (NCBI taxonomy): domain Eukaryota; kingdom Metazoa; phylum Chordata; class Actinopteri; order Percopsiformes; family Amblyopsidae; genus Typhlichthys; species Typhlichthys subterraneus. Next base: position 40,903 of record JAODUH010003855.1, read on the forward strand.
TATTCCTGTTCAATCACACCTTCAACTTAATTAATGGTGGTTGTTATCAACATCTGCGAAGCCTGATAACAACCCATTCATGTGAAGTGTGTTGGTGCAGGGATCGACATCTAAAAAACACAGGGCAGTGAGTGAGGACCAGTGTTAGGAAACACTAGTTTAAGGGTCACAGGGTGATAACTTAGACCACGCCAGTTCATCCAACCTGCCAACAGTATTTTTCTGCCTGCCCTGTTTTAAACTGTTTTAATGGATGGCTTCCCAGATGGTTCAGAGTAACAAAACATGCGGTGCATCATCTACACAACGCCTGCCAGGCTATGAAAACAACAAACAGCAGGAGCTCTCAAGTGTAGTATAAGCACGCAAAACGATGGAGTGTGATGTGCATGCTCTCATGAAGCAGAATGTAGGCTAGAAAATAGTATTCATTAATGTTTAAAATATTGCACAGTAGCCTAGCAGCATAAATTGCACCTGTTGACCACTCAGCTGCTATTGGGAATTGCCTAACAAATGTATTATACTGTAGGTTGTAACTTGCTTGATATTTTCCTTGCAGAATAATGCAACCCACATTTGATTAGGCCCTATGGTATTTGTAGTTGCATGAGGCGGCAAATGCAGTGCTCTCTCTCCTTGATTCACATGCAGGCGGGTGGTTACTTTTTATATGTGATCTATTACATTTACTAGTTACCAGACTATAATCAGTAACGTCATTTTTGGATTACCTACATTTAGTGATATAATCTGATTCCCACTACTTATATTTTGCCTACTTCACGCCTAATATTGTTCTTTGAAATGCCACCCAAAGTAATTTACTGCCTTATATAATATCTTTCTATTTTTGTGACCGTTTATGTTGCTCAAGGAATTAGATTAAAGTAGAATTTAATTTCAAATATAAAATTCCTTTTTAAAATTGAAAGTAGCCCTAAATATGATCATCTAATAAAAAAGAAACTGTAATATGATTCTGTTTTTTTTTTGTGTAATTGTAATCGATTACAGACTGTTTTTTTGTAATTAGTTACAAAAACCCTGCACACAGGAAACACAATGGCTTACGATAGTCTTTAAAGAGTGAACTACATTTCCCAGAATACCACTCTAGCACTTCGTGACGAGCGTTGCAAGGAAAGGACGGAAGGACGCACGCGCAACATTTGTGTTGTTGTTTGTGGCGGTAAGATGGCGGCGCTCGGAGATACATCAGCTCCGGGGGTGAATGGGTTAATACAACAATTCACAGCAATAACAGGTAAATAAAAATATTATTCGCGTTTGAGTTATATAGTCGACATTGTGTATCCCCAAAAACATCCATGCCCAAGCACTTAATTTTACTGCGCAATAAATGAAATGGGGTTCAGTCTTGCACTGCCCCCTGTCAATGCTCTCTCAGGGGCCTTGGGAAAAGAACAGCAGCCAGTCACGGTCGACAAGTAACACTGTATGTAGCATGGCTGGTAAACTTTAAAGTAAAATATTCAGACAGGGGTTTTAAAAACAACTCGGCCGAAATGTTACCTGTAACCGTTACTTAATAAGTGGCTGTGTTGTGGGCTTTATTTAACTGGGATATCGTTATAGTTTCTCTTTAATCTCGCATGTTTGATAATGTGGAATGGACGTCGGTGTGCAACATTTTCCCCAACGTTCAGCCAGACTTTTTCAGAACGTACCGTAGGCTCCGCCTAATGTTACTGGTGCCTGACTGAAACTGAAACATCTATGTGACTTTACCCTTGTCATTTGCGACCATTCTGTCTTTGTCCAGCTAAAAGTCGCTTAAGAGTGTATGCGCCATTTATGTGGCAGGTAGTTTGCATTAATTTATTCTCCACTGTATCGTAATTCAATCGAAAACTGAGTCAAGTAGCAGTTGCTAATAAGGAAGACTTGGTGAATCGCACATGCGCAGTATACAGGAAAAGTCAGCGATGACGATATGGTCACTAACAACGTTCTTCATATACTGTAGTACGTGCAATTTCTGGCTGATATTATCCTCATATCGATACATTATTGTTAATGTACCCAGGGTTGAAGTGATTTTTTTGTTGTTTATTTACTTGAATTATAATGTGATTATTTTGCATTGGGTATAGCCTATACATTACATCAGTAAATCAAATATCAGTGTTTACACTTAACATTCTTGTAACATTTTCTATGTGTGATATAGTAATAACCAGTCTACCTGTGCTGATGTTGCAATTAGGGGCCACAGAGAGTGTAGGAAAACACATGTTAGAAGCGTGTAACAACAACCTAGAGATGGCAGTGACTATGTTCCTGGATGGAGGTGGCATTGCAGAGGAACCCAGCACTAGTTCTAGTTCTACAGCGGCCTCAAGCAGCAGAGGCCCACCCACAGAGTAAGTAGATGTTTTGTTCCACAGGCTAATTTAGGTACAGTTATATGTCCCTTCATTAAATTAAGATTGTTTTAAATGTTTTTCTTTAAGTATCTTTTAACTTATTTTCTTTATCAGATTTATTTTCCCAGTCTTATTTTTATCAGTGATAACAGGATGTATTGCTTTTATTTTTTTCAGTGATGTACGAGCCCCCATTCCTCAAAAGCAAGACATATTGGTAGAACCAGAACCACTATTTGGAGGTACATAAGTCATAAGGTTATGTACTAAATGGTTATATACATGTTATTATTGCTAGCAATTCCTAAATTGCTCCCAAAACATTATATGCAGTGCCAAAGCGACGAAGACCTGCCCGATCTATATTTGATGGCTTCCGGGATTTCCAAACAGAAACGAGTGAGTTCTCTAGTCCAGCAACTCTATGTGTGAACATGTTACCCTGTCAGAACCTGGCTCATAGGCGTGACAAAACAAAGGCAAGATTGCAAGATGTAAATGTTGAAATTATTTTAATTAACACAATTACACAAAATGTTGTTAACTCCACAAATGCAACAACCCATTGATATTTAATTTCTTGCACACCCACTCTCAAATATAACTTGTTGAAAATGTCATACATCGTTGTTTTTAATAATCTAATTGTTTTACATGCAACACATATTCAAAATATACAATTGTTGACCCCTTGAGGAAATAATTGAACTTTTACTGAATTCTTAAATCATGGTTAATAGTTAATCAAACATGTTCCAGCAGTGGAAATGGGCCATAACAGTGGCTCCTGAATTGACTAAGCATGCATATCTTTTTCTAGTCCGCCAGGAACAGGAGCTGCGTAACGGTAGCACGGTGGACAAGAAATTGAGCACTCTGGCCGACCTTTTTCGTCCCCCCATTGAGCTCATGCACAAAGGCAGCTTTGAGACGGTGAGGAGTTCTTGTACTAGACCCTTAATGGAACTATTCACTCAATGCTTGATCTGAATTCCCAGCTGTATTATCTGTGATTATGGTCTGTGTGCATTTTTTGTTTTATATATTTTTATTTCTTATTTTTTTAAGAAAGAAAGGGAATAAAAAATACATTGCACTTGGTTTGTTCTGTTGATCTAATTGTATATAGTCTCTTTACTCCAGGCAAAGGACTGTGGGCAGTTGGAGAACAAGTGGCTGATGATCAACATCCAGAATGTGCAGGACTTTGCCTGCCAGTGTCTGAACAGGGATGTGTGGAGCAATGATGCAGTGAGGACCATTATCAGAGAGCACTTCATTTTCTGGCAGGTACGCACAAACCTTTAAGTTTCATACCACTGACTGAAACCACTTAAGGAGAAAAAAAGACTAACTTACCACTGGGGGGGCAGCGCTGATGTAGGTCGAGAAGGTACAGAGGTGTTTGTGTTGTCTCACAGCAGGCACACTAAACTCAGCTGTCTTGCTGTTCACATGACCGGTGTATCTCCTGTTTTCCCTACCCACTAGGGCTGGACGATTAACCGGAAAGTAATTGAAACCAAAATTCAGAACATCAGATCAAAAAAAATATCCTGTTCAATTAAGCGCGACGTAAATAGGAGGACGCGTGTTTTACAGATTAGCCTATTTGTCGGGACCCGGATACTCGTGACAATCCCAGGTACATCAATAAACCTCCGCATCTATTGAAACGCTGCTGTTATTACCATAGAACTATGGTTATTACCATATACTAACCACCATTAGTATCAACCGCGACAGACGTAAATCGAAACTACACTTCACGTCAATGGTTCGCAGCTCAGGTTGTGTCACATAAACATTTATCAGACAGAGCAGAACAGACTCATACTGCGTGGTAGAAAACTGAATTAACTTATTATGTAGCAAGGTGGGCTTTCTAACACCTAATGTTAATATATCTGCCCATCGTAGGTCTTTTACAGTTTTCCAGATAGCTACTTATTCCTTCCAACTTTGAAACAAATAGATAACTTTAGCGGCGCCGCGTAAGATAGCACCGATGTCAAGTCAACTCTTTCAATGACACATTCCTACGGCAATACATTTGCTGGAATAATGGTTCTAAAATATGACAGTAGACAAAAATGTCTACAATTAGTAGGTGTAGTAGAGAAATGGAAATTCCAAATGCATATGTGAATGATAAACATAGCTACCTACACAGGATAATACAGCAGGGTCAACTTTTGCCTGTCAACTTTTGCCTGTCAATATATTTTTCTTTAAGCTAATAATTATGACTCTGTGTAATTATTTAATGTTTAATATTATTTAATATTTAACATAGTCGGCTGAATGGAAGCATTACGGTGCAGCATGCAAGCAAAACAAAGGCAAAAAAAATGTTCTTTAATCGTAATCGAGGTACAATGTTCAATCAATCTTGATTTTGATTTGAGGTAAGAGCAGTCCTACTGCCCACTTTTCATTTTGATATTGTTATAGATGTCTTGCTAGAGAAGTCAGCTGGATGCAGGCGACACACTGTCAAAGTGAGGTTTATGTTGTAGTGCATACTGGGACTTGCAGTCTTGACCTTGTGAGCAATTTTGATTTGGGCTAATATTAATTAGGGGCGTAAGAAAAAATCAGTACACTCGTGTATGGCGATTTAATGGTGCGTGATACTGTATCGGTTCTCTATGTCACAGTCTCAGAAAAATACATTTAATTACTCAATTTATCTGTAAAAGGGATCATGTACAAAATACATTAACCTCAAAAGAGAGCATTAATACGGAAGTAGAATGCATATTAAATATACCATAGTATAGTATATGTCAGAATACAGAATATCGGGTGAGAGAGAAAAAAATGAGAGATGCTGCCGGTAGCGAGCAAACCTTTAACCCTCCCACTGTCCTAAGGCATTTCAGCAGACTAGCAGCAGGGGGAGCAAACCGTGGAATGTCATATGTCCGTGTTGTGGTTGCTGCCCGCTACTGGCAAGTGCCCGGGTCATTTTGACCCATAGGACAGCGGGAGGGTTAAACACAAGCTATGCGTTTGGATTGTACGGCTGTGATCTTTCAGTTCATCGCAATAATCCATTGAATATGCTACAGTTTTCCAGGTTTCAGAAAATTGTAATAACTACCTACTACACTAATGCTACATCAGGTTAGGTAGCATATTTCGTTAAATTGAGAGATGCATTTAATTAATTCACACATTTTTTTTGCGTAGCAGCACCAAATACATAATGTGCAAACACATCAGTTACACCACATGCCTATTTGATGTTGTACCTGTGTTTACTTAATCATTGTTCTGGCTGTTAATCTTATTTAGCATGTTAGCATGACTGACCTCATTATGTGTTTTACTGGGAATATCTTCTCTTATTCTCCTCCATTGTTAAATATTAAACTGCCCTGTTCATTTGGCCCAGTTTCATGTTGAAATTGGCAAAAGACTACAATCTCTTTAATTCGTCCCTTCACAGCTCCGATTTCAATATACTCACAGAGTAAGACAGGCGGGCATGCCACTATTTCTCTTATCAATGTGATAGTGGTTTATGATTGTTGGCATTTATATGTACATCCATCATGTCCCTGTCACCTCCTAGAGTTAGTATTCACTCTCAGCCACTCTGCTTTCAGCACTGATTAATCATGTTGTTGTTGTTTTATTTATTCTAGGTATATCACGATAGCGAGGAAGGACAAAGATACATCCAGTTTTACAAGTTGAACAAGTTCCCTTACATATCCATCCTGGATCCTCGTACAGGTGAATCTTTTCAGAGTGGGATTCTATTTCTATTTCCGAATAGTCTGTTATGTGAGAGATGTGCTGATAGTGACGTTGTTGTGAGCACGAGCACCTGTGGTCTCATTAGTGGAAGCAGTGCTGAAGTGAGTGTGGAATGATACTGATCCTAAAGACAGCTGTTTGTTCCTTGTTTCACCAAGAAACCAACCAACCAGTTTAACCCAGATTTAGGGCTGGCCCCAAATATTCAATTATTCTAGTATTTGTTCCTTGGGTATGTATTCGATTTAAATATTGGGATTCGAGTATTAATTTTTTCACATTATGCATGCATATTTTCTCATTAATCCCTACTGCCTCCATATAAACCAACATGTTGAAATGTAATTGCCTGCCCTACACTGTGTCATTAACACAATTGATTGCAATTGGTTCTGTTTGTAAGAAGAGAGTGAAGCTATTCATTCAACACACACTCTTATTGGCTAATACCAGAGGTATGTGCTATTTGACAGCTCTGACTGGCTCAATTGACGTATCAATCACAAAGTGGCCATTTTGAGCGCATGGCTATGTTTACACGTGTGCTCACTGAAGCTAAGAATCGAAGATTACGTCTGTTACACTTCTTAATTATAGTGTTTTTAATGTTTTTTTTTATTTTTAGAAAGAGTATTTGAATACTCGTCCGGAAATACCATCAAGTATCCGAAACCTGTTAAATGGTATTCGGGACAGCCCAAGTTAAGACTGAAACTTATCTGTAAAAATCCGATTGGAATTGCATTTCAAACCACCTCCAGATATAGTTAGATCCTATTTGCAAAATGTATTTAATGTGGCTTTTAACGGTTGCCATAAAAAATTTATTTGGGCTGGCATTCTGAACAAGGCTCAGTAGATGCATAGTATCTAGTACAGATGCCAATATCATTCACGGCCTAAACCCACATACCAGTATGTAGGGATGTTTTGGATACGAGTAACGTCTATATAAATAAACTTGTCGCAATGTTAACCCATGCAAACATACTTGTATCACATTCCTTATAGGTCAAAAAATGGTTGAGTGGAACCAGCTGGATGTTGCATCGTTCTTGGAGCAGGCAACAGGTTTCCTGGCGGAGCATGGGCAGCTAGATGGGCCATCTTGCCACGCGCCCCCCACCAAACGGGCTCGCTCTGTGAGTCACCAGTCGCTGGTACATCTTGCTGCACCCTGATGTGTCCTCGCTCTCTCTCTAACAGCTTCCAATTTGTTCCCCAGGAGAGTCTGATTGATGCCAGTGAGGACAGCCAGCTGGAGGCAGCCATCCGGGCCTCCCTACAGGAGACCCACTACGAGTCTCCCATCGTCCCAGAGGCCCCCGACTCGCCTCGCTCAGACGACGACTCGGACGCAGAGCCTTTCACCGACAGCGAGGGCCTCATCTCCATTGAGAGCTCGGACAGTGAGGCGCCCGAGCCTCACGAGGAGAAGAGCTCATCCAGCAGACAAAACCCTGCGACCACCACCTCAACACCCCAGCCCGTCTGTCCAAACAGTGCCCCTTCCAGCCACAGAAAGTCACCTTACAAAGAGAATAACCACAGCCACAGGAAAGAGGAGAGTAAAAAGAACCATCTGGAGTCCCCGGCTTCAGGGCCGTCTTGTCCTCAGCCTGACCAGGACTTAGCAGGGAACCACGATAACACAGCTGCCCTCAGCAGTGGCTCTTCCAAACCTGACACAACCAATCCGTTTGATTCTGACTGCCTTGATGACGATGGTATGATATAGCACTACTCTCAATGTTTAAGGTTGCGCTATAGGATATTGAGAATGAGAGCAGAGACGAGAAGAGACAAGCTTGTCAGTGAACGGTTAAAACACACGGAAATAGTTCAATCATGTAAATTGGGATATATTTCAGTCTATAAAAATGTCAGATTATCTGCCCACACGTTTTCCCGATCGCTTACTAGGCCTATTTACTACCCATGCTGTTCAAATGTGGGTTTAAGCGCTGTACATAACGCTGTCCCTGTATATTTTAACAATTTTCTCTGTGACAGAAATACTACAGAAGGCAAACTAATCTCATCCGTAAGTGGCTGTGTTGGTCCGTAAATAAAACTATAAGGCTTACTGCCTTTGCCTGGTGTAAAGGCGTTGTTATAAGCCATTGTTTTCCACGTCTGAATGACATCTGGATTCCATTCTATCTGGTGAGCAGAACATCACGGACGATGACAAGTTAATTTTTATAAAGTAAAATCCAGAAAGTACAAGGCGGGGAGTTTAAATTGCAATAGTTTTTGGCGTGGAAATATAGTTAGGCTACTTATAGGCTAATTATCTTCCTTAAAAAGGAAGTTGAAGTTTTGTTGATCTGCCTCGCTGCGCTACGCTTATGAAATCCCAGTAGAAGTTGACGTCTCGAAGGGATGGAACAAACCCACGTCGGAGCCAGAATGCGCCGATATATTAACAGTAGGTTTTAGAATGCCCACCTTGCTTTATAATATGTTGTTGTCTGTCACATATTATGAGTCTGTTCTGCTCTGAAACATGTTTGTGACACCACCTGAGCTGCTGTGTTATGAGCCATTGACGTGTCACGGTTGATGCTAATGGTGGTTACCGTATTAACAGCAGCGTTTCTCAGTAGATGCTTCCCGTTTTTTGATGTGCTTGGGATTCTCATACGTGTCTGGGTCCCGACAAATAGGCTTATCTGTAAAACATGAATTTTCCTATTTGCTTGATTGAACAGGATTTTTTTTTCTTAAATCGGAAAAAAAGATAGAAAAATTACGTCTGTTAGATGTTGTGAATTTCGATTACTTTTCGGTTAATAGTGCAGCCCTAGTTTACATAGAGCCCTCCGCTCGTGCATGTTAGTGCATATGCTTTTTTATTTTTTTATGAGATGCTGCTGCACCTAGTGTGACATTGTGGCAGAAGATCGTATAGATCCACTTTAAACTATATAAATATAGAGAGGGAGATATACAGTAGATTATGGGTGGCATGGTCATGGTTGAGACTGCTATTATATCTGCTATGCATACACATCTTGTGCCATGCCTAATGGTTGATTGTCTCCAGGTCCCAAGGCCAGGCTAATGCTGCGTTACCCCGATGGACAGAGAGAACAGATTTCCCTATCCTCCAAAGCCAAACTTATGGTGAGAGAACATAATATTTGTACTTTTTATTGGATTACATGATTATCTAAAATGATTGGTTTCTGAATTTTAAAACCTCTTTCCCGGTGCTACCCTCTACTTTCAAGGCCTTGGTAAGACACGTCCAGTCCAAGGGCTATCCAAATGAACGCTTCGAGCTCGTCACTAACTTCCCCAGACGGAAACTTGCCCATTTGGACTATGACATCACACTCCAGGAGGCGGGGCTCTGCCCACAGGAGACTGTATTTGTGCAGGAGAGGAACTAGCACCATACTCCCCACGAAGCCACGCCCTTCTCCCACTGTATGCCTGTCTTTCTCCGGTAGACCCATCGCCTATGACTGGGGGTGGTGTTAAGTGCCCTGACCTCTTAACCTTGTGTTCTACCAGGACTAGGCCCTCTGTTGCCAGGACATTTTTTCAGTGGCTCGGCTGTCTTTCCTTACAGCCTAACCATTTGTAGTGCCAGTAAGGTGTTATTGATGCCAGCACTCTCGTTCTCTTTTTTTTTTTTTTTTTTTAATGTAATGTGTATTATATTTCTGATTTAAGATAAACATTTTTCCCAACACATTAAAGATAATCTGATTGAATACATTTGATATAGCTTATATCAAAATAATGGTTCCTATATAATAGGTTATTGAATATTAAGGCACTAGAAACATGTAAAAGGACTACCCTCCCAATAAGGCTGTTGCTTGTTTTATACACTCTGGTACAGGTAAATTAGTTTATTTTAATTGAATTTTTTACTGATGCATCTATTTGTCCCAGATGTGGTCTGAAGCTTGTTTGTGGGTCACATCGATATACAGATTATTATGGAGGGTATGGCCTCGAGGCAAAGTCTACAAAATACAGTTGCATTTGAATGCCCACTATCCCCTATATATTTGTGTAGATCAGGATTGGAGGAGATCTGCAAATTTTTACTTAAGTTTCAATAGACTGATAACTTTGAAGTTTCTGGATTTTGATACAGAATTGGAAAAAATACCTGCTCTGTACAGGAATGGAGTAGAGCGATTTGAACATTAGTTTTAGTCTTTCTTTTTTATATGCTGCCAAGAAAATATGCTGTTGCTGAAATATAACCATCAAAACCAAGGGAAATTTTGCTTTGTCTTTTGTTAAACCCAGATATTAGTTTATTTGATCACCTCACATGCACAATGACAAACATGTAATTGGATAACTTAAGTAATACATGCAATCATTATTTAGATTTCAATTAGATGGTAAATTCTACCAGATTGTAGTTATGTCGAGACTTGTTAACATCTCAGTGGTGATGGTCTCAACGCATATTATTTTGTTTACACCCTAGATAACTTGTTTAATATATTATGCATATGTGTATGTTTCACATACAACACATCTATATTATATAAGCTCTGCTGCTAACAACTAAACATTTCTGCTAAACATAATGCGAAGATAGACACGAGGCATTGTATTTATTAATTTTGTTTTGTTTGTTTATCGGTTTATCATGTAATCTCGAGGAATGAATGGTCAGTAAAGCTAATCATTCACAGATACTCACTGTAGCCAAAAAGAAACCCAAACTGCTAAACTGATATTGCTAATCTGAAGAACATTTGTATGGACAATGGAAAGGGAGGGAGGGAAAGTGGGTGATCCTGAAGCTGATCAAACATGAGGCCATTTACTCTGTTTTATCACCTAGTCTAGCTGTGCCTGTTATGCAAGCTATATTGAACTAATTGAAAATGTCTTAATTTCTGACATTCTTTTGCATAAAAGCTCAAAGCGCTTTACAGTATTGCCTCACATTCACCCATACTCATTAAGTGACAACCATGCAAGATGCCAACCTCCAAGAAGAGTTAGGCAGGTTTAGGTCAGTGTCTTGCTCATGGACACTTCCACAGGAGATAGCAGGGTTTTAACTAGAAACTTCTCAATCACGTTGCGTTGCCCTACCCACTGCATTACTGCTTCCGTGGTGAATGTTAAAACAATGTTTTCAACATGCATGAAAAAGGTGTTATAGCAGAGGGTGCTTGTCTGTTATTGTGACTGATGACGTTTAAACCTCACTTTATGCAGATTTCACTGTACCGTAGAATGGACTTAGAGGGCAAAAAGCAATGTGGAGGGAAGGGCCAATGAACTCTGGGTATAATTGATCTATATTGGGAAAAGATAGTACAGCTTCGCTATCTGCACGTAAAATATGACTCAAATGTCACTATCTCTGAGCATGTTTTAGTTGCTACTTAACCTAAAAGTATAAAGGACCAAATTCAGCAATCAGAACAAAACAAGAAATGACAGTGATCAATAATGGTCATAGTGTATATATGTAGATTCCTTATGGTGCTGACCCCATTAATCATGCCTCGTCACTAATTCACAGTCAATGGAAGTTAATATTTGATTTGTTTTGTGTAGAGACTGAATGTGGGATTTTGCCTGTTAAAATCAACTGACTATCCTAATAGAATGCTCTGCCAAGGTGACATTAACTTAATGAAGACGATTAGCTCCATTAAATTACTATTTTCAATTGTTTAAACATTAATATGCAGCAAACAGCTATTTTCTATGTGAATAGTATACTGGGGTAATTGCATCATGAGCAGAGGATGACCAATACATTTCTGTTTATTTTCCATAGCCTGACTCGTGTGCATTTTAGTCCACGAGTGTGGCACACAAGATGACGTATTTTATTTGCACCGGGATGCTGGTGCTTAGTTAGTTTGACATCTAGTGACAGAAAATGTCTTATAGATCCACTTTACGGGTCTTCAGACAGCTAGTTTAAGATTTCAACCAATGTTGCATAGCCTGCATATTGCAAAACAGCACTATAAACTGCACTGCAACATAGATTATACTATCCTCTCGCTAGCATAAAGAATGTTACAAATTACCTGCTCAAGTCATTTCAATATTTGTTTTAAGATTACGCATAGGGAATTATGAAATTTCACCACCGGGTGTCCTTAACCCCAGTATCTAGAGGCATAAAGCTAAAATAAACAGGCTACATCTATTCAAATATAATCTGAATGTGCAAATGGGAAAAAAACAGTCCTATAGGACACCATTTGGTGCATGCTGTATAAATTGAACCTACACCAGTGCTGACAAGTTAATATTGTAAATGAGTTCACGTGTGTAGCCCTATGGATAGGTGTACAGATTACTATGCATATCCTACCTCATCAGCTCAATGTGTAAGAAATAGTATTAAACATTTAAACTACATGGTGACTGTAGGATTGTATTGAATTCATGTTATCTGAACTTGCTATATCATTCCTATTTACCATTAATAATTAAATTAAAAATAATAAAAGTGAGGGCCCAGCTTCTATTGTTAATAAAAATAGCCTACAAGAAGGTAAAATTGTCTTCAGAAGCATTCACAAAAATATATTGAAAGAACAAACGATATAGATGGAGGGAGCCATAATTGACCTCTAACCTCTAACCCTAACCTTAGCCCTAACAAGGTTAATAGTCCTATCACTTTTTATGAAAATCCCTAAATGTCAAATACACTTTCACTTGTTAATCTGCCTGAAATTGCATGGCTTGCAGAGCAAAAGCCTCATATTTAGGCATAATGATGGGATAGATTTGATAATATGCTAAACTTGACAGACCAAGGTCATGCAGTTTGTTGTTTTTTGTGTAATTAAATTTTGAGTAGAAACTGGGTGGAATTAAACGCATACAGACAATAAAATATTTGACCAGGTGTCAATTAAGCCTATGTTGTAATATAGCCTACAGAACATGTGCTGTGACAACAAGCTACAGACCAAGGTCATGCAGTTTGTAATTTTGCAGAAACATTTTACCGTTGAGTTATTATAGAGGAGAGAGTGCATGCAGGGAGGCCTACTAAAACATTTCCATTATGATGAAATATCAGAAATTCTAATAGACCTATCCTCTCTTTCTTTCTCCCTCCCCCGATCCCTCTCACAGTTCAGCTAGCCTGAACGCCCCCTCCACACACACTGTGCTTTGGAAACCTTAAACAAACAATGACCTTTTCAGCTTAGTCATCCCACTTGGAGGTCTTCTATAAAAGCCTACGCTGTCCACTCAACTGACTGCTGCTCTGTTGACCTGGAGGTCCCGCACACCATCCAACATGAAGCTTTATCTCTTTGCCGCGCTGATTGGGTGTCTAGGTAAGGCATTTTCTTAAATCTGTAAAAAACATGTAAAAATTGGCAAGCCTAGTTCAGCCGACAGTGTTCTATGGAGCCAACATAGGCCAATACTAATACGGGTTTGAAAAGTGTGCAATAGTCCAATTTACTGTGTGGGCAAGTAACTCAGGAATTGTAATAAGTTACTAGTTACTTATTACCCCTTCAAAAAGTTAGAATATTACTTTACTTATTACTAAGTATTAAAAGTAATTACTTACATTACTAGTTACATTACTATATTACTTTCACAATCACTATACCCTGCCTCGCCCGTGCCGAAAAATTACAACCTATGTAGCCAGCTAATTTTATAATTGAATCCATATTAATCTTAGTCAACAATCACCCAAAGTGAAAATATTGCAGCCTCTCAAAGCAGATGATTGGACAGGCTGGTTCAATTAGCCTATCCTAAGTTTGCTAGGACCAGAAATCTCATTATTGTAACGCAGTAACTATTAGTTACTTGGATTCGTAATTGTAATATTATTACTGTTTTGGAAATAGTAATAATTTACAGTACTAGTTTTCAGAAAAAGTAATAATATTACATTACTAGCTACTGCCCAACATGATGGTGATGTAAATACCTTGCACGCACAGTTTTGCATCGTAAATATGATGAGGGTGCGGTCACACATACGCAAAATTGACAGTAGCCAATATTCACCATCCATTCCATACATTCAAATGTTCCTTCTATATTGAGCGAAGGAGTGAATAAAACATTTTCTTCCTGTGGCGAAGCAATTTCGCATCTTCATTTGGTCTAGAGTGCAACACTGATGAACTTGTCCGATACTGACATTGTTTTTGTTTTTGATGTGTTTAACGCATATGTCATTAGTCGTGATAAGAGGGTGTACATCTGTGGATGAATGGTGTAAGATGCAAATTAATTGCCATTTTTGGGCTCAATCACGTTATCTGCATATACATCTTAACTTTCACCTAAATACGCAGCCTCAACCAACAGCAAGGATGTGTGTGTGGTTGGCGGCTGTAAATGGCTGGTTTTCTTTGCGAGGCAGGATGGAATGGAGATTTTCATTATGAATTTCGCATAGGAAGGTGGCGTGGTGGTCCATCGCCTGTCTAGGTTTATCATTCGCGCATTTGTGACTGTACTCTGATCTGATGGGAGTCACGTTCTGCAAGAACACTATAGCTTTGGTCTAGCCATAGAGCTATCGTCCTCGACAGACCGTGTGTTAGCAATATTTTATTGTTCTCAAAACAATATACCGTTTTTAGAACGTAATGAAGGAATGAAAAATTAAATACTGTTTTTTTTAGGCCTACAAGATATGCTTTGTTAAAGGCAGATCAATACCGGCCTACCTTTATTTTAATACAGTTGGTTTAGTTTAATCATTTGCCATAATACAGTATATTCACACAATATGGTCATGACCATGGCAAAATAAACTGATATTTGTGTGCTTGTCGCTGTGCAGTTGTCACTGCTTGCCTGCACTGTATGGGGGTAGATTTCTATCAATATTATTCAAGAACAAAAGTATAATCCACACGCATTTTTACCATTCACAAGCACAACTCTCAGTTGGCATTCATAGGTATAATCCACAAATGTGTTTTTGCAATCCACACGCAAACATTTCTCAATATGTGTGCATATAATCCATACATGTTTTTGTTATCCGCAAACACAAACTTTTCAACTGCAAAAAAAATATTCATGCATGCATTTTATATTTTCAGATAAAAACACCAAAAGAAAACAAAAAAAAAAACGGCAAACTGCAAATAACTCAACAAAGATGCATAACATGTTCAAGTCAGCTTTGAACTTTGTGGTCTATTATTCTGCAGAGACAGCGTTTGCTGCTCCGGCTGAAAAGGTGAAATGGTGCGTCTTATCAGACGCAGAAATGACAAAGTGCAGAGACCTTGCAGTAGCTGCCCCCGTGTTCACATGTGTAAGACGAGAAAGAGCTATAGAATGCATCCAGGCAATTAAGGTAGGCTGCTAAATGGATTACACACACCATCATTTGTTTAGCATATCTTATACACCTACACGTAGCATATTAAGAGCATTGCTTTAACTCTAACTGCATGCCTATTTAAGACAAACTACAGTTCAACAGAAATGTGGGCCTATGCTGGTCCATAATCATTGAAATGATTCTGACAGGCTGGTGAAGCTGATGCCATTACTTTGGATGGAGGGGATATCTACACAGCTGGACTGGTTAATTATGACCTGAAGCCAATTCTTTCTGAAGACTATGGTCCAGGTTAGTCACGGCCATGATCTATCCTTCCAATATAAACAGTTTAAAACCAAAATTTTGCTTATCTATTATACTATAATAATGATCTAATTGACAATTATTTGTGATGAAAGGGTGTAGAAAATTGTCATAATTTTGAAAAAATTAAAGTTTTTATTTGTTTGTTCGTCCATGAGCAGACTCCGAAAGCTGTTACTATGCTGTTGCCGTTGCAAAGAAGGGAACTAGTTTCAGCTTCCGTGATTTACGGGGAAAGAAATCCTGCCACACTGGGATTGGGAAATCAGCAGGCTGGAACATTCCCATTGGAACGTTGGTGGCAATGAAAATCCTCAGCTGGTCGGGCACTGAGGATACACCTCTCGAGCAGGGTATGTTAATGAGTGAATGAGTGCTGTATGGATTTAGTAAAGGAAACTGGGGAATCAATTGCCATACAGTATTGTTTATTTGTACTCCTAGTTACTACTGCTACTTGGTTTTCAGATAACCGATGAAGTCTTATGTGTTATAGTAGGCTGTAACAAATAAACTTATAATAATTAATTATTATTTAAAAAAGCAACAAAAGCCCGGAACACCATCAAAACTGTTGCCATGTGCCATGTGCAATAGTAGCCGTCTCTCTGATCTGATGTATACCATTTAATTTTAACTTCACTGCGTTTTGCAGCTGTGCGTGACTTCTTCCAGGCCAGCTGTGTTCCAGGAGCGACTAAAGGCACCACTCTGTGTCAGTTGTGCAGGGGTGACTGCTCTAAATCATCTGCAGAGCCTTACTATGACTACGCAGGAGCCTTCAAGTGAGTGAAGTATATCTCTACTTTTTTTTTTTCATTGTATTGGGATTTCCTATCTGGGAGCAGTGTTGATAGGGGGTACCCCACAATACAACTAAGAGCAGTATAAACCTTAATTATTAATTCCTTCTTATATGTTAATGTTACATCTAGGTGCCTGGCAGATGGCACTGGAGATGTGGCGTTTATCAAGCACCTTACTGTTCCAGGTAAATCAATCACAATTGTTTTCTCTGGAATTTCAAAAAATTAAGTGAATTAAACCTTGTATCTTAAATAAATATGATTTAGGCCCATATGAAATAGAGCAATACTATTTTTGCAATTATAATGTAATAATACTCTATACTTAGAGATAGTTATTGACAATTACACTTATACAGAATCAGATAAAGCTAGCTATGAGCTGCTTTGCAAGGATGGCAGCAGAGCACCCATCGACAGCTACAAGAGCTGCCACTTGGCCAAGGTTCCTGCCCATGCTGTGGTTAGCCGCAAAGACCCAGAGCTGGCTGACTTAATATATAGAAGCCTCACCACTGTCCAAGTAAGTTACAACTTGTCCACCCTGTTATTTGAAGTAATATCTATACTCCATTATACCAGTAGTTCACAGTATTACTGATACATAATGTCATTAAAAATATATAGTACACAATTCTTGCAATGCCACAGCATGTTTAAATGAGAGCATACATTTTACGTTTTATAGGGCTTTGACCTCTTCTCTTCTCAAGCCTATGCACCAGCCAAGGATCTGATGTTCAGTGACAAAGCACAACAGTTGATAAAGCTGCCTGTAGCCTGCCCCTGGATGTATTTGGGTGCTGAGTACTTAAGTGTAATTCGCTCCCTGACGAAAGGTAGGGCTTGATAGGAAAAACTTTCACACAATACAAAAATAAACACTGGACATATTAATGGGGAACATAAATCCCTTAAGTTTGGGCAGGGTATTTCAATATGTTGTGTTAACATGCATGCCTGAGCAGAAATAGTAATATGTCTCCAAACAATGGCAAAAAAATTCCCTCATAAAAGCAAATATTTTCTCAACATACAGCCTCTTACTGTATTTTGATTCACATGCTATAAACATGTTTATAGCATGTTGTGCATGTGGTGTGTACATGGGGGGTGTTCTACCCTCTGGTCGCTCAATACCATTACACTTCAAGGTTAATTTAACAATGTTTTACAGCAAAAAAAAAGACTCTGTATACATAAAGCATATTCATATACATCTTAAAGATTTGAAACAACATATACAGATAGCAGGTGCATTCTACTCCAGCAGGTGTCCGAATATACAGTATTGTAAATTATTAGATTTATTTGGGAGATGGAAATGAATGATTGGACCTTTAAATCTGTGCCATCTATTTGACCTTAATGTTCCAGAGCCATCCATAGTGGAGTCAGGTTCATCTATTAAATGGTGCGCAGTGGGCAAAGCAGAGACAGACAAGTGTGACACCTGGAGCGTCAGCAGCATCAGTGATGGACTCACCTCCATTGAATGCGAGAGAGCGGACTCAGTATATGCGTGTGTGGCAAAGATAATGGTAAGCCAATCAAAACCTAACTTTCTTCTCTGTTTTATTGGTGGCCTGAATCCGTTTCCTTCAACTTCTTCTCCTCCTACAGCGTAAAGAGGCTGATGTAATGGCGATGGACGGAGGAGAGGTTTATACAGCTGGCAAGTGTGGTCTGGTCCCTGCCATGGTGGAGCAGTATGATACAGGTATAAAGCCACACGTGATTCATGCGTGTTCCTTTGGTTTTACTGAACATCTATACAAACGTGTTTTGTCTCTCTTCCACAGAGCTTTGCAGTTCCTCTGGAGGAGGTCAGTACAAATCCTCAAATGTTAGCATTTGTTAATGGGTGATAAAAGC
The DNA here is from genome assembly GCA_027564835.1 of Typhlichthys subterraneus. Lineage (NCBI taxonomy): Eukaryota > Metazoa > Chordata > Actinopteri > Percopsiformes > Amblyopsidae > Typhlichthys > Typhlichthys subterraneus. The sequence continues at coordinate 59,355 of JAODUH010003855.1, forward strand.
ATCTAATTTGCATCTTGATTGACATAATTGTAACTTCCACATAGCTACTGGTCTACGTACCATCTTGATTGACATAATTGTAACTTCAACATAACCACTGGTCTACGTACCAATACATTTATAATTGTTTTGCTGCTACATTACACACATGGTACAGTCTAGATGCAAATGGCAAAATTACTCCTCTATTCATATACAGTATATTTATAATGGTGATCATTCTGGTTAACAGTAACAGAACTAAAGCTGTATATACTTTCACTGTGTTTATGTACACCTGTGACTTTGTTTGGACAGAGTCAGCCTCCTCATACTATGCTGTGGCAGTGATAAAGAAGGGTTCTGGGGTTACCTGGGAGACACTGGAGGGCAAGAAGTCCTGCCATACTGGCATGGGCAGAACCGCTGGCTGGAACATCCCTATGGGTCTCATCCACACAAGGACTCAGTCCTGTGATTTTGGTAAGGAGTGGTGTGCATGTTCTACCAAATACATTATTCTTTATTTCTAGCATACAGTAGTGATTGTAATACCAGCACAAAATGCTAACTGGGAATGGTCCTCTCCATCCTCAGCTACATTTTTCAGTAAAAGCTGTGCTCCAGGAGCAGACCCTGCTTCTTCATTGTGTGCTCAGTGTCGTGGCAGTGGCAGAGCTGTTGGAGACGAGTCCAAGTGCAAAGCTAGTGCTGAGGAGATGTACTATGGCTACAGTGGGGCGTTCAGGTAGGTGGGGGACCATGTAATATCATGGTTCTTATTCTTTGTTGTTTTTGTTCTGTTGTAAAGTGTTTACTTCATTTCAGTAAAGGTGTTTTCATTTTTCAATATAGATGTCTTGTTGAGGGTGCTGGAGATGTTGCATTCATAAAACACACAGTTATTCGAGAAATCATTGGTAAGATACTTTGTTTGCATTCATCTCCATAATTGATCTTGTCTTAAAGCGTAATGTTATTCATAACATTATACTCTCATCTCAGATCAAACAGATCGTCCAGCATGGGCTCGGGATGTTAGCGCTGCTGACTTTGAGCTCATTTGCCCGGGAAAAGCACCGGTTCCCATCTCTGACTTTATCTCATGCCACCTGGCCAAGGTGCCAGCCCATGCTGTCATTACTCGTCCAGAGACACGCAGTGAGGTGGTGCGCATTCTGCAGGAGCAGCAGGTTTGTATGGGAGAATGTTTCGGTGTCCTATCAGGAAGAGTGTACGGTACAAGAGTATACTGTTTACTGCATTCGTATTGTATTGTTAAATGTGTAACTGTAAAACATAGATTACTACCGTATTTCTCTTCTTTATGTGATTTCATTCATAATCATTATCAGAAGCTGTGCTATAGTTTACATTTACATCAAATTAAATATATTAATTATATATAAACAATATATAGAACAGATTTATACAGTATGTACAATGAACATACTGTATACATATACTTATATGTACATCAGTACATATGCATTGTACATATATATATATATATATATATATATATATACACACACACACATATATTTCTGTATACTGTATGTGTATGTATACATATATATACACTACCGTTCAAAAGTTTGGGGTCACCCAGACAATTTCATGTTTTCTTTGAAAACTCACACATTCTTTCCTCAAATGATTTGCAAAATGAATAGAAAATATAGTCAAGACATTGACGAGGTTAGAAATAATGATTTTTATTTGAAATAATAATTTTGTCCTTCAAA